>OMKP01078825.1:0-15625 GCA_900302375.1 Bathygadus melanobranchus
ACCTGCTGGGCCACCACCGACAGCACCTCCACCTGGCACACACACACACACACACATACCCTTAGCATAGCCTTACCTGTACGATCACATGCACTGAATGGGACAGCTGTTCAGCTCATCTGAGTGATGATGCTGCAGCCTCTAACTCCAGGCACCATGTGTTTCAGCCTCTAACTCCAGGCACCATGTGTTTCAGCCTCTAACTCCAGGCACCATGTGTTCCATGTGTTCCAGGCTCACCTCAATGCGGTTGAACTCGTCGAAGCAGGCCCAGGCGCCCGACTGCGCCAGCCCCTTGAAGAACTTGCTCATGGCTTTGTAGTCCAGACCGTCGGAGCAGTTGAACACCACACACTGGGGGGACAGGAAACACACGAAACAATCACGTAGCAACCCACCAACGTACCAGGGACTTCCTGCGTAGCACGGAGGAGTCGTCGTGTGGTGTGGAAGGGATACCTGTTTGGCCAGGGCTTTGGCCAGGTCCTTGGTGGTCTCCGTCTTGCCAGTTCCTGCGGGGCCCTCAGGGGCCCCTCCCAGGTTGAGCTTCAGTGCGCCCATCAGCGTCCTGGAGGGACACAGTGTGTGTGTGTATGTATGTATGTATATATACTGTATAGGTATATCAAGCATAACATACCGCAGGCTGAAGAAAGACATGTTGACTGTATGATATCAAATATCAAATATCAAATAGCTGGCACATAAATCTAGCTGAACCATCTAAAACTTGCATCCTCCTTTTCCCATTTTAAAATCTGAAAATCCATTTGTAAAAACAAAAAGGAATTTGAAACTCTAATCTCTAAGTTCAGGTCCACCCAGCCAGATCCACCCAGCCAGGTCCACCCAGCCAGGTCAACCCAGCCAGGTCCACCAAGCCAGGTCCACCAAGCCAGGTCAACCCAGCCAGGTCCACCCAGCCAGGTCCACCCAGCCAGGTCCACCCTGGCGGTTTGACCAGAGACACCACATGCTCCACGGACCTGTAGCAGCGGTCAGTGAGTGGTGTGATGACCAGCCGGGGAGAGTTCCCCAGGTACTCGTAGCCGTACTTGAGGCAGGTGGTGATCATACGCAGCATCACCTCACCGTCCTCCCAGAAGTAGCGCAGCTGAGAGATCCACGCAAAGTCATTGAGCGAGGAGACGTGGTCCTCCGCCAGCCTCGCCACCACGTCCCGGGCTACGAGGACGTGTATATCACTTATAGTGTATATATTTATACTGAGTGTATATGATTTATATGTATGTATATGTGATCTCTTCATTCAACGAACACAAGCATCACTAGGAGCAGTGGGCAGCCAGATCGCCCGGGGGAATTAGCACAAGATACTTTTATCCAAAACGGCTTGAATTCAGATAAATATCTTTAAGGAGTGGTAGGGATGAGACATCTTGCTCAATGATGCCTACGTGGTAGATTGCAGACATCGGGGATTGAACCCAGTGTCTTTCGATTATGAGTTGAACACCCAAGCCGTTACACCACCCTGCCCCCTAAACTGGATTTCAACAATGAATGAATACTAAATTCACAGGCAGCGCTTGTCTTTAGTGGGGATGTTTACCGTGCACGTCTATCACGGTGAGGGCACCCAGAGTCATCCGGGCGCCTCCTGGTAGTTTTCCACGCACCAGTTCAACGATGTCAGCGATCTGGCTGTTACACTTGTCAACATAGGCCTACGGGTGAGGTCAGGTCGGAGAGAGGAACAGAATCACAATATCACCACCAGATTAATCAGAGGTTAGAAAGCAGAGCTGTTGCGTTGTAAAGACCAACCGGCAGGGCGTTGGTCTGGATGGCTTCCGACACCTCACTGGTCCAGAAGATGGAGGATGCGCAGATCACCACTTGGCCGGGCCACTCCAACACCCACTTCTTCCTGGGAACCTGAGTGGGAAACACAAAACCTTTTCATCAGGGTTCCTCAGGGTTCGTCTAGGTGTAAGAAAACATGTTTGTTTGGTACAGACCCATTACATGATTGTTTTTTTCAGTGAAAATGAAAATTGTGATGCAAAAAATGACAATTCCCACTAATAGTGAATCACATTGCAATCTTTTTTGTATCATATGGTTCAGACCTAGTGGGCGCCCTGCTCATACCTGGATGTACTGAAGCAGGCCCTGGTGAACGACGTCCCGCACGCTCCTCAGCATCATGTTCTCCACCTGCACCAGCCACTTCTCCACCATGCCCTGGAGGAGCCACCAGGGGGCGACACGCCGTGAACACTCACTCCAGCACGCCATTAAGATTAGTCTGGTAATAATACAATGCTATCCCAGCCCATCTTGTACTACCCTGACTACTGGTAACAATACAACCAAGGACGAAACATCTACACACATCTATAATGGTTATATATTGATATATATATGGTACAATTCCATGGTTTGTATATTTTTCACGTATGTCAGTGAAAGATATACATATATACCGGTACATACATACATAGATTCACATAAGGATTGTGTTAATAGATGAGTAGTGTAGTGCATTAATACGTTAATACAATAAAATGGCAATAGATGAATGTATAGCAGGGCTGAACGAGCACAGCCGTACCATGAGGTGTAGTTTAGCTCTCCCTGGGTTCCTACCTTTGCTTGGGACGGATGGATGTGTTCAGAGAAGGGCACCGTCTCCCTCTCGGAGCTGACCATGCCGGTGATCTCCAGCTCCTCGGTGAACTTCAGCATGGCTATGCCCTCGAAGCACTTCTTTAGGTGGGGTTGCACGCGCAGCGGGTCCTTGGTCTCAGACAGGATCTCCAGCAGCTCATCGTTGGACAGGAAGAAGAATCTGGGGACCAATCAGAAAGCAGGAACGTAGAGAGTAGGCCAATCGGATTCCGCCCCGAAAAAAAATCCAACAGGAGCATAAGAGTCAAATCAAACATTAAATAAGACATGGAAGGGGAAACAGTCCGTGTATTGTGTTTATCTTTGAGTTCAGTGTTACTGATGGTTTTTGTAAAGCTTTTTGTTGTGTATGGCATACATTCATCATTCAGATTTTCCAAGGACTTTCCAGGCCCAATTCCCTCAAATTCAAGAACCCAACACTGCATAGTTTGAGTCTATTTATGTCTACAGTCCCCTGTCTACACACGCGTCCACAGAGCCAGACAGAGACCTGGGGAAGTAGAGCCTCTTCTTCTCCAGGTAGGTGTTGAGGCCCTTCTGGATGTCCTCCAGGAACACGTTGGACTCCTGCAGCCTTCCCAGCATGCCGTGCTGCGCCGTGGCCACCAGCACACGGGGGTCCTTCACCTGAGACACAGCAGCGTGTGGAATACTAGTCACATCCTTTAGAGAGGACGCGCTTGTGTGTGCGTGTGTGTGTGTGTGTGTGTGTGTGTGTGTGCCATCCTCACAGCCTCTGCCATGATGTCCTTCCAGTAGCCGTCCACGACGGAGAACTTGCGTCCCTCCTCGGGCATCTGGGCGACGATGTCCTCCGAGCTGAAGATGGGCTCCAGGTAGAGCCAGGTGGCCTGGCACCTCAACATGCTGTCCAGGATGTCCTGCATGCTGCACAGCTTCTGCTCCCACCGCTGGATCACACACAGAGAGCAGACACGTGTGTGTGTTTGTTCAAGAGGACTTTAATACATCCAGGGTATCCTTCTATAGTGCTAATGCCCTCCCCTGGTTTCCCAAGTCATATGGCTATCACTCATGGTTCCATCCACCCTGTACCTGCCCCCTACTGCCCAGTACTGTAGGTGATGGAGAGGGTAGCCCTGAGCCCTACCCTGCAGTCCGCCTCGATGGGCTTGATGAAGGGGGAACCCCGCATGGTCTGGACCTTGATGATGTGGTCGTCTAGCAGCACCTGGATGTCATCCACCGCTGACACAATGCTGGCGCCCTGCTGGGGTGGGAAGATATTATTAAATGTTCAATATTGCTACTATTTCATTTGTTTTCATGTGGTTACCTGAAAGACACACGACAACGTTCATCCTCCCCCTGCAATTAAATAAGCTCCTTACAATACTTTAGAATGTATGTTAAGGATGACATTGGAGTGACAGGTCAGTATTTATTGTTTATTTTCATATCACGGATCACAGTGTCGCTGATCGTCTGTGAGCCAACACCGAGAGAACCGATCACAATCAACGTGGAAATGAATCAAACCCTAAAAACATATTGTTTCTACATGCATGTATAAACATATTGTTTCTACATGCATGTATAAACATATTGTTTCTACATGCATGTATAAACATATTGTTTCTACATGCATGTAGAAACAATATGTTTCTACATGCATGTATAAACATATTGTATACGTGTTCTCATGTTACCCTTCTAATTATTCTACGTAGCGTCATGAATAATTCAGCGTGGTTCAATAATAAATGATGTAATCGTAACCATCTGATCAGAAACCAGTGAGGACAGAGGGCCTCATGTCTACTAACCCTCCCCCCTGAACACGTGGACGCCACTAGCTCAGGATGGAGACCGGTGGTCTGGCAACTGGAAGGTTGCTGGTTCGATTCCCGGCTATTCCCTAGCTAAGTGTCGAGGTGTCCCTCAGCAAGACACCCAACCCTAACTGCTCCTGACGAGCTGGTTGTTGTCTTGCATTATTGACACTGAAAATGCACATTTTGAGTGCATCACATGTCATATTTTATTTGTGTGTGTGTGTGTGTGGACCTACTGTATCTCTGTAGGATGTGAAGGAGAAGCAGATCTCTTCCCATTCGCTCTTCATCCTCTCCATGGTCTTCTCCAACGAGTGCTCCTTACTGGCAGACGCTCCGATCTCTTCCAGCCTGAGACCCAGTACGTGTCAGTGCCATGAGAACTTTTTATGTTTTAGTTTTATTCATTTACGGACCATCTTCTTCTTCTTGGATCATATACAGTATGTTTGGTTTTTCAGTATCATGTCCACCATGTTCACAAAAAGTCTGCGATAGTTTTCACCGATGTACACATATCGAAAGATTAAAGGTAGTATTTTTGCTTGAAACCTTGCCCTCCTCGTGACCCCGACCTAGTAAACATAGCGGTTACTCCTTACTGGTCAGCGAACTTGGAGAGGCCTTGCTCCAGCATGCTCGCCAGAGAGGTACCCCCATCCGGTTGGACCTCCAAGCCCGCGATGCTGCTGATCTGAGAACAGAGAGACGAGTTATTCATGTGTAGGGTCTCTTTATTTTAACTCTTTAAAGCATCACTGTGTGCATTTGATGAAGTCATTGATGAGTGACGTTGACCTTCTCCCAGTGGCGTTCCTTGATGCCGGGGTTGCAGATGGTGGTGAGGACGGGGAGGTGCTGCTTGAACTGGTCCATCTTCCTGCGGAAGGTCTCGGCCACGCGCCGAGGGCCCGGCAGCGTGGAGAACTGCTTGGTCAGCTTGTAAACCGTCCTCCACATGAAGCCCAGCTCCTCACAGACCTTCTCCGCGTCCAGATCCTTGAACGGGCCTGAGACCAAACAGAGAGAAGACGATAGACAGAGAGAACGCTTTTTGTTTGTAGCGTTCGGAACCCAGCAAGGTGAAGTAAAGCACAAACGAAGACCATGTTTGCCAAGTTCGCGGGACCCACCGTTCATCCAGACCTCTGCCTTGTGGTGGAAGCTGAGCACGGTGGTCCACAGCTGGTCGTACGGCTGTTTGCTGGCCACCAGCGTCTGGAGCAGGGGGAACTCGCTGAGGTCCTGCTCCAGCAGACTCTGCTCCTTGTTGATGTCCTGCGGGGGGGGGAATAACAGAGGGACATGTTGAGTCGACACAGCTTCACCTTGTGTTCTACTGAGCTACTCTGCACTCTGTCCAATACAATTATAGTATTTGCTCTCATATCGATAGTGAGCTTTGACTGTTCTCAGCCTCACCTATGAGTGGCTTTGTATAAAATGCATCAAAACTGAATGATGAGTATAAATGTCAACATCAGCGTTTGGCCGTTGTCTTACGTCCAGCTCCAGGAAGGCAGCGTCCAGCGCGGCGGTGAGCTTCTCCAGTTTCTCTGTGTTGTTCTTCATCTCTGTTATACTCATCATCTCCTTCTCCTTGAACGTCTCTATCTCCCCCTCCACACTCCCCAACATCTGCTCAAACTCCGATATCCTGCCGTGTGATACAGACCAAGTGCGTTTAGCTTCTCATCTTCTAAAAGAACAGCAACTTTTCAACCAATCTGAATGCACAAAGCCTACTGCGAAAACTGTTTTAGCAGTTTTTAAGGCGATATCATTGAACAAGCTTAAATTAAAACAGATAACAACCAACATTAAATCTTATCAAGGTTGTTAATTTTCATACTTCAACTGTATATGTATGTATATGAAATATATGAAATCATTAAAACAGCAATGTTGACCATTACTCTTATAACATAAATGGTCGTAGTAATCGTATGCATGTGGACGCTGTGACCTCTGTATGAGGTCGTCGTCGGCCTGTTTGGTGTAGTTGGCCAGGCGGGTCTTGCTCTGCTCGATCACAGCCAGGATGCTGTCGGGCCACTTGAACACAGTGGAGTTCAGCCTCAGGTCCTCCGCTGGAGGTACGAGGAGCAGACAAGGAAGGCTTACCGACCACAATCTTCTCACAAAGAAGAAGAAACATCATTGACAGGTAGAGCCAGCAGGAACATATTAACACATGATTATTAACCCATAAAATGCTCATTTTGGATTATACAAGCTCAGTGCTTGGACACTCATTGGATAGGTTGTTCAAAGTCTTGCAAATGAAAAATGTTCTCTTTGACTTTCCAATTGACGTCTACAGGAAAACAAAGCGATAATCACCTTATACAAACTAGAATGGAAGGCATGTAAAAGCACCTCCACCATCACCCATCCACCCACCAGGCAGCGTGGCGTGGTCCAGGAGGAAGCTGAGGCGGTGGGCCGCCTCCTGGACCTCGACCTTCAGCCGGTGGACGGTGACCTCGCTGGCGTTCTTCAGGTACTGGCCCAGGGACACCAGCTCCCCCGTGGACCCAGGGGTCCGTGTGAGGGTCTCCACCATCTCTTCGTACCGCTGACAGATGCTGGGCGGGGTGACGCATCACCAAACACAACATAGCTTTTTGAATTGACATTAATTTAAGATCATTCGTGTTAAACCCTCCCCTGTGGCAAGGTGAGACTTCATACAAGCAAGGCACTCAACTAAGACGTCTTTGTGCGCAAGATGAGGTTTGCTATCTCCCTTCCTGCTAGGATGTCCCTGCCTTTATTGATCTAGTATTGTACTTAATTGCTTTTATTGAGCATGTTAAAGCATGTTGTAAACTTTCTTTTTGAAGGTTGTATAGAAATAAAGTTTAGCAGTAGTTGTAGTATCAAGGTTAAACCAGTAAAAACCAGTAAGCACGAAGTCACATCACTGGCTTCTAATGTTGCCGCTAGTGGTTATTAAAGTTCAACTCATCTCACTTGTGTGTCCTTTTCTGAGGTGCACTCGAGGTACCTCTTGTTTCTCTGGCGGTTGTCGTCCACCTGGTATGTGGTGATCCGCTCCGTCAGTCTGTCAGCTCGCTCACAGAGGTCTTCGTTCAGACCACCGGCGTACACGCAGAACAGCGTCAGGGGCGCCGTGACGTGGAGAGAGGCTATCTCCCGCCACAGGTCCTTCACAGCCTCAATTTTCTAAACCGTGAACAATAAAAGCTGCCGTTGTTATCTTTGAAAGCAAACATGCGACAAGAAGGAAAAGAAAGACTAGTTGAGATTGTTGAATGTGTTTCCTCCGGTGGAAGGGGAGCAGTGTTCACCCTGGTGAAGCCTTCCAGAGAATGCTCCTTGCTCAGGAAGGCTGTCACATCCTGGTTAGCCTTGTCGTTCAGCAGAATGCTGTATTTATCATACACATTCACATACCTACAAACGCAAGACCAGAAGCTCTCTTAGTTCATACTATGTCTTTTTTGAGTGCTAGTTTTACAGTGCTAGTTTTTCTATATCTTAATCTAATATTGTAATCATTGTTATTATGATTGAAGCATTGTCTTACTGTGTGGGCCCCACGGTGTTGCGGTGGAAGATCTCCTTGGCCCGGTGGATAATCTGGCCGACCAGCTCTTCGTCGGGCCGGACCGTGCGCAGCCACAGCTTGGCTCTCTGTGGGAACTGGTGGCACTCCACCTGGGTGGAGGGGGGGGGAGACGCATGGACGTCAAGGAACTCACAGATCCATAAGAAACAACCGCAGGGGGCCAAGTGGTCTGGACTGTATAACATGGGGAGGAAGGAGAGAGGTTGTGACTGTATAACATGGGGAGGAAGGAGAGAGGTTGTGACTGTATAACATGGGGAGGAAGGAGAGAGGTTGTGACTGTATAACATGGGGAGGAAGGAGAGGGGTTGTGACTGTATAACATGGGGAGGAAGGAGAGAAGACTCTATTACTATTAAAGAACATAAAAATAAAAATCAGTGCATGGACTGGAAAGAGTACAACACTCTAAAGTCACTGCTAAGCGTTGACTATCAAAGTGTTTGAGTTTAGCCCGTCCATGTGAATGCATGGAAGCCACTCGTACAGGCCACAGGTTACTCAGCAGGACTAAGAGGGCTGTTCTCCAGCAGGCCCTACCCGTGGCAGGTACTCCGCACTGCTGATGATCTTAATGAACGCTCTGTGGATGAGGTCCCAGCACTCCTGCAGGCTGGGCTCGAACACCACCCGCGACCCCTCCACCCGCGACCCCTCCACCCGCAGCTTGACCAGCAGCAGCTGTGGCTGCACGAAGCACAGCTCGTCGAACGCCACACCGAAGTCGTTACCGCCCTGGGACAAGAGAGAGAAATTAAATTAAAGTGCATATATTATGTGAAACGTGGCAAAATGCTATGTTTGGCCCTAGTGATGCTGTTCTGTTTTAATTCTAAACTAAGCTAAATTAAACTAAACTAAGCTACCGGTATGCTGTATTAAACTAAACTAAACTAAACTAAACTAAGCTAAGCTAAAATAAGCTATGCTAGCTAAAACTAAGCTAAGTTAGTCTAAATTAAACTAAACTAAACTACGCTAAGCTAAACTAAACTCAACAAAGCTAAGTTATTCTAAACTAAACAACACTAAACTAAGCTAAAGGCCACCACTAGGGGCAGAGTGTAGCACCTGGTGTAGGCTGAAGAAGTGCAGCAGGTCCTGCAGCGAGGCAGTGACCAGGCTGCGGAGCTGCAGGGACATGAGGGCCCCCACGCAGGAGAAGAACTGGTGGTGGGCCCTCACGGGGCCCGCGCGCTCGCTCTCTGGCCCCGCAGGGGCCCACGGCTCCCTGAAGGCCTCAAGCAGGGCGGAGCAACGTGGCAGCCACCTGGAGGAGCAGGGGGGACACACAGTCAATGTAACCATGACAACATGAGCGACACAATAAAAGTTTACACAATAAAGGTTATTTTGAATGTTTAAATATATATGTGGCAAACACGACTGCCACACGCCACATAAGTGGCTTTCTTTAGGGTTCACCCAACACAGCAGGACACAGGAAGGTGGTGAATAATCCAGTTTATTGTAAAGGTTTGACAAATGACATGGACAGAGCAGGTGGTATCTCTGTGTGTGTGGTGGTGGCTGGTTTAACCTGTAGGCCTGGATCAGTCAATACACCACAGGTGTGCAGCCTCACCCAGCCAAACCAATCAGCCTGACTCTGGCCAGGTGAGACTTAAGCTTAAACCAGCCACCAACCACACACATGCCACAATATAGTTATGTTCTTATATACATTACATCAAATGTGGATATCCACAGATACACACATATTTTTGTTTTAATTCATATTAAATTACAAATTTAGCAGAAGCTGTTTCATAGTGCGTTGTTTTTTATTTTTATGTGTAGAGATATGCCATTAATCAGCAGCATCTGGCTCCAGAGATTCCTAGAGGTAGGCCTAGATTGTGGACATTGGGGTTTGAACCCAGAACATTTCTGCTGGGATACAGCACCACTATCACTACATGCACATATTCATTTCGACTCCCGCTGTAAGTAATCTCATGCTTTGTTTTCCACGTTGGAGCTCTACCTGCTGAACCAGTCTGCCAGTAGCATTATTTCCTTTGTATGAATCGTTTCTGTATGAAGTGTTCGCACAAAGCTGCACAGGAACCTGATGCTGCTATGTCTCGGGCTCAGTTAGCAAAGAGAGTCGACAACCGAACAATGGTATCCAGGTGGGCGTAACCCTTGAAACGTATCGACAAACAATGGCAAAACAAACCCTGGAAAATGGCTTCTCTGGTGCAGGGGTCAGATGTCATGCACATACCCCGGGGAGGTCAACGGCCAAATCGCAGTGGAAACCTTGTGAAGGACGAGCGAGTAAGATAATCCCCCAAGAGGCCCGGTGACATGAGTCTGACAAAGTGGACAAGATGGAAACACGAGCCCGGCCTTCGACACACCGGGATTATCCTGCTAGGCTGCGCAGAAGCACCTTCGAGCTCACCCTAAGACACACTGCCTTGATTAATGTCACCACTAGCCTGCGTGTGCCTTTCCGGCTGGAAGTTGATGGAGAGATCAGCTACTGACCAACCGATTGACTGACCAAATGGACTGACCAAACTCACCTGTTGACCAGTTCGTCCCTGGCGTCCTGGCAGTGTGTCTCAACCAGCTTTTCAAACTCTGATGGAAGGAGGGGGAGACTCGAAGAGAGAAGGTCGTACAGCCTCACAAACCTCAGGGATGAGAAGCTAAAGGGGGGGGGAGTGGAAAATGTGGGAGAAAAAAGTGCAGAAGAATCGATGCCGGGGGTCGAACCACACAGAACCTTTTGGCTGGGAGTCAAACACCCTAACCACTAGACTATGAGATGTGTAATCTATACATATCATCGTTTAGGATCCAACCTGGTGACCCAGGTGGCCTGTAGGAGCAGCATGACGGGGTTGGTGGTGAAGAGATGCTGGCTCTGCCATGCGTGGGCCTCCCTGTAGGTGGAGTTCCAGGGCACCGGGCTGCGGATCACCCTCCTGGGGAAGGGCCTGGGCAGGCTGGAGATGAGCAGGCGTTGGCGTTCCGACGGGTCTCTCAGGATGTAGTCCACTGGAGGACAGAAACATGGCAAACCATCTACCATTTACAGACCATTTGAACCATCTATACATGAAATAGGCTGCTGATGTGTCTTTTGCGATGCATCACGTCACATAAGCCCAACGTAAGCTAGTTCAACCTGTGCTTCATCCGTACCGATGCTCTTCTTCAGACTGACGTCATAGTCGGCCTTCACCTCTTCCAGCAGCTTGTCCCTGAGGCTCTGCATGTTGGCATTACCGTCCTCGGCCACATGAGGCAGCAGAACTACGATGTTCCTCATCTGTTGGAGCGGCTGGGGGGCCAGCATACAGGTGGGGACGCCATGGGTCACATAGTGGAGATACCGCTTTGAGGACGAAGGAAGAACGAGGGCAAATGTTGTCATTCTAAAGTCTTGGGATTGTTCAGGTTCTGAATGGACTGGGTAGTTAAATTGGTAATCTTGCAGAGCCAGCCTTTGCATATGGAATGTCTAGGACACCACGTTGATTAACTGTGTCAAGAACCACCTGCTTATAAGAGAGTCACAGATGAGAAAAACAGACCCTTGGTGGAGCAAACATGATTTAAAATGTGCTTTAAAACAACAATTGCTTAGTGGTCTACCAAATAAAATAAAAAAATCATAAAATAAATAATAAACCTGATTTCAGTGAGTGACAATGCTGACAGCTAATGAGAATCATGTCTTGAGTTTCTTCAAGATGCTGCCTGGCTTAACTTGCTTTTGTATCAGACATTCAGGACAAGTCACATGGTGATGTAGTGCAAATGAACAGAAGAGGGAAGAGGCTGACAGTAGTTCATCAGTGACAGTAACATTCACCTCCAGGTCTCTCTCGCTGGGAACCATCCAGGCCGCCTCCTGTCTCAGCTCCTGGCAGCGCATAATGTCCAGCTGCTCTCCCGGGGTGAGAGGTCGGCTGCCGGGCGTCACCCCTGGCTCTCTGGGGGCAAGAGACAGGGTCTCCCTGGGAAGAGAAGCGGTTAGCCAGTCACACAAAGAAAGTCAGGAAGTAGGATACTATCATCACAGCATGGTGTCAGAGTATACTTGTGTTTGTAAAGTGAATTGTGTATTTTAGCTTCATAATTACCTTCCTTTGAATGTGGGTTTATTCTTCCTTCCTGGTGCTAAACATTTTCAGATTTAGATCAAATAACAACAGAAAAAACATGAAAAACACTGTCCAGTATTAGGGTTAGAGTTGGGTTAGGGTTGGGTTAGAGTTAGGGTTAGAGTTAGGGTTAGGGTCAGGGTTATGGTTGGGTTGGGTTAGGGTTAGGGTTAGGGTTAGGGTTGGGTTATGGCTAGGGTTAGGGAACACCATAGAGAAGGATACAGGTGGTCTTGGAAGTGTTTCTTGACGAGTCATGGCTCTTCCTGAGATGGCGCTGTTGCAAGTGTTGGATCTTCAGGTCACAGGCGCGGGGGCTGTAGTTGTTGGCAATGGACTCACTGGGGGTGCGATGGTGGCTCTGCTCCTTGTAGGGGGCCGCCAGGGTCCAGCAGGAGGGGTTCTGGATGATGGGGGGGTACTGACTCCGTCTTAGGAAACGCTGGAATGATGGAAAACAATAAACCCAGGTCAAGTACTATTTAGTCTTTTTCTTTTGGACGCTTTTATCCAAAGCTACTATCAATGGAAGTCCATACTGGGCTATACTGGGCTATACTGGGCTATACTGGGCTATACTGGGCTATACAGGGCTATAGGCGTGTCTGGAAACGTCTTACTTGGTAGAGCTCTGATGGTTCTTCACTGGGAGCCATGGGCAGGGGTGGGAGCCCAATGCTTTCCCTGACCGGGCCATGATCTCCGATCTGCATTTCAAATACAAACACAGTGCTGCAACAAAACTCCTCAGTGGCTGTGAATTACACATTTTCAAGTGTTCACCTTGACAACCTAATTCATGCCATTATAAGAATAGGACGACCAATAAGCCCTTTAAGCATTTTAAGAACAACACAGGAACATAACATACTGCTGTTGGGTTCAGTTAACGTGATACGACCCGCAGAAACTTCTGAAACGTGACCCAACTAAGAGCACAGCAGCAGGCCTTTATTAAGGCTCGTATTTTAGAAACCTGGTTTATATTTTATTGTAATGGCAGTATAATAACGTCTCTACAGAAACAAAGCAACATTGGGAAACGTTTGCAGCTGTTGGCATGACAATAAGAATTACCTTCCGTAGTTCGGTGCCTGGGCGCAGATTCTCCATTTAGAGATGAGTTAAAAGTCGTCCTCTGGCGCTTTTTAAAATGTTATATTTAATGTTTCTCATGATGAACGCAGGTAGGCTATGAGTATTGTTCACTATGAAGCTGCAGGTGTAGTCCGATCAGGTGTAGTCCGCTCCCTGACTACACCTGAGCACGCTCACCTGTCCGGAACCACCGTCTGATCTCCGTGGAAACGGCGTCCTTGTTGCTAAGCAACCCCGCGCATGGCAAAACGCCTCTACGTGTCCGAGTTTACACCGCCGTGAGACTAATACGTCGTACAAAATAATAATAATAATAATAATAATAATAATGATAATAATAATAATAATAATAATAATAATAATAATAAGAAGAAGAAGAAGAATAATGATAATAATAATAATAATAACAATAATAATAATAATAATAAGATTGTATCGCTGCAGTCCTTAATATATCCCCTGCAAACAACAGACGTGTATTTAGACCGTTAAATATTTATAACGTCCTCTGCTGCTAGAGCAATGCATGGCCACCAGAGGTCAGAGTATACCAGGTTACCGGGAAGGAACCTTTACTGAGGTCACACTTAATAAGGAAAGGAACACATAACTTTAAAGTATGATTCATTTGACGGCATACTGCTGTGAAGCTGCAGAAAAGTCATAAATCCAGCCTGCGCTACATTTTCTTGCTTAAAATGTTGTTACTCAGATCTCACAGTGAGGCCACAATAGGCCTGGTGAAAATCAGACATAATTGTGGTGAGTCGTCAAGCTTTCCCCGATCATAACATTTAGTGGTCTACAACCAATTCATCATACAAACGTCTGCAGAAGGACTGTGTTGGATTGTGTTATAATACACTATTTCTCTCAGGAGACTTCATTAGCTCAGTGATGGCTCCAATAGGCCTATTAACTATTGATGACAACTCAAAGCACTGGACTCACAAGCCCGCGCAATAAAAACAATACCGGTCGTTCTTAAATGAAGAGAGAAACTTCACTTTAGCAGTTTAGTGGTAAACAATGACTCAAGGTGCCTTTATTAGAGTTGTTATCCACTGTGAGACATGTTTGTGAGTGATATTCAGTAGTACAATGAACAACAGCATCTTTTCATGCCAAATCAAATCTAAAACCAAGGATTCAAGTAAATGATTGATATATAAAACAAATACATTCACAATACATTTTTGCAGCCTATTCTTCAGCCTATGCTTCTAAGTTCACCTGTTGTACACGATTTAAACTCATTTCCAACCTATTACATCGGCTAGTTTCAAAAATACATTCGTTTTGGAAAAATTAAATTGTGTTTGTGCACTACCTGGTCTCACATGTAGGTCTCCTATCGAACGTGACCATAAGATACAACAGTTTTTCAAATGAAAAGTCCCCTAGCAGAAGAACCCCTCTGGCCCATTTCCGTGACCTGCCGTAAACTGGATCACAGCATATCGGGCTCCGTGTCTAAAGAGTGTAAATATAGATATTAAGACAGTATGAGAACGCAGGTTGGCTCCACCACAGAACACAATAGCCCCCCTAAAAGCCATCCATCATATGCCTGCTTGACGCCCGCCACTGGAATGCCCCATGTGTACATTATTTAGGGGATTTACAGAGAGACCCTGGGGTTACAGCTTGGAGGAAGCCACGGCTCCGGGAACATGGAGCCCAGGGTGGAAATGAAGCTGCTATTTATTTATTTATTTATTTATTGAAGGGGCGTGCGAAGAGGTAATTAGACGCTGGTAAATCTCGTCTTACCTGGACGCGGTCGGGTTGTGTGCCGATTCGGCGAGCGGTGCAGACTGGCAAAAACCTGAACTGCCATTAAATAAATATCCCAGTAGTTTGTTTTCCCTTTCACTGCAATCCGAACACACGAGACAAACGTCGCCTCTCCTTGTTTGGCCCGCTGGCGGTGAACAAGCCAGTCCACTGTTTTTAGTTTACTCTTCACTAAAGCAGACGTACGATGTATTCTGATGGACCAGTAGGTCATTAAGGAGCAGGTAGGGGTGAACTTGATGGACATGTTACTGCTCATGTCTTTTTATAAAAGATGATGAATCAGGTAGTGTGCTCTCATGAGAAATAACGATAAATAAAGCATCCACTGCAGTCCCATGACTACGCTTTTAATTACAATGTCTCACTGCCACAGACAGTTGTCTTATATTCACCTCTCTGTCTCACTCTCTTTCTGTCTATCTGTCGCTCTCTCTCCGTCTCTCTCCCTCTCTCTGTCTCTCTCTCTTTCTCTGTCTATTCCTCTCTATCTCTCTGTCTCACTCTCTGTCTCTCGGACTCTCTCTGTCTCTACCACTAGCTGCCTGAGGTCACCC
>OMKP01078826.1:0-29964 GCA_900302375.1 Bathygadus melanobranchus
GTGAGCTCTGTATTGATTTTGATGCAACAAGCCACAACCCCAAGGGTGCAGAGGCTATAAAACCGCATGACATTCACACAAACACTTAATGGCCTCTCTCACAGTGCTCTGCAGTGTTTTGAATGGGGAATTGTTTTCCAGTATGGAGGCTAAAACGTGTACAATGTCATGTTATTGTAAAATGCAACAGAATATGATGAAAAAGAGTTACCAAAATAGCTCTTTAATAAGCAACATATGTACAAAGAGTTAATGTATAGAAGATATACAAAGAATAACATGGTCAGCTGCTGAGAATGTTTTTTGTTCATGTAAATTATTATTTAAGTTAACCTTCATCGTTTGAGTAAAGTATGTCGTTGTCTATTTTGACAAAGGAGTTATGTATAGACACTTTAATGCACAACATCCATTAAACCAGCAAGAAATCAGACGCAGCTTTCAATTAATGGCAATGCCATATAACATCCACAAGATGTCACCCTTGAATATGATGAACAAGACCATGGCTAGCTCAGATGTTTTACAAAAAAGTCCCAGATAGTAGAGGGTCCAAGTAGAACAGAGTATTTCTCTATGCCTATATCTTCAAAAGTTTGTTTGTTTAATCATATACATGTTAAAAAGTAGCAGATGCAATTTAATAATAATTTTTTGAGGCAATTCATTTTTAAGCAATGAATATATTACTTTTTACTGGTAATACATTGTTTGAGATCAGAAATTAATATAACACAGTGTTTGCCATTCTTAATCTGAACAATCAAATGAATGCCTTTGTCATGTTCACAACAAAAGGATCAACTCTGTCAAATGTCATCTCCAAGTAGCAGAGGCTGAAGGAAAAGTCCAGCAGTTCCCAGGATGCACACCAGAACGAAAACCCATAGGAAGATCCTGTCAATCACCATGGCGACATACTTCCAGTCATCTTGAACCTGAAAAAGTTTCCATTACATTTTCAATAGCCCACTTTATAAACTATGATGAGGGAATGACTTCTCCCTTGTTCCATGGGAATGATCATATAAGGATGCACTTACCTCCTTGGCTTCATTCTGAAGTCTCATATTCTCTGCTATGTACTTGACACTCTCAATGGCCTCCTTCACCTCCAGGGACATCGGAGACAAGAACACAAGTCCTGCATCCACAGAGCTTGAACTGGAGCAGGCACTTCCAGTGCCAATCCCGGCAGCGGCACCTCCACTGAGGGCTCCGAGACTTCCTAGCCCTCTGCTCCCTCCCCCAGAATCCGCTGGGAGTTTTGTAGACTTTTGGTGCCAGCATTGGCCCTCGTAGCACGGGGCCGCCGTACCCAGAGTTTTGGCTGGTTCTCTGGTCAAGCTGTTGACATTGGAGAGCTCCGTGTTAATGAAGAGCTGCTGGCGGTGGGCCAGGCTGGACAACACGCTGGTGGCTTTGGACTGGGGCTTACGCTGCTGCTGCTGCAGTAGCAGAGTGCTGGATGGGTGCACCACACAAGGTCTGGATGGTAGCAGCTGAGCAGTGCTGGCAAGCACCTCCTTCTCCGGCTCTCTATCTGGCCTGGTCATGAACATCACCCTGGGCAGCATCCCAAGGAACACACTGCGCACCCAGCCGGGCATGGTGTGGGTCTTTGGAGTGCGGTAGTGGACATTCAGCACGAAGACGGTGATGACAATGGAGAGGGTGACGAATATCATGGTGAAGAGTAGGTACTCGCCAATCAAGGGGATCACCAATGAGGTGGACGGGATGGTCTCTGTGATGACGAGCAGGAACACGGTTAAGGAAAGCAAGACCGATATGCACAGAGTGATCTTCTCCCCACAGTCTGAGGGCAGGTAGAAGACGAGTACGGTGAGGAAGGAGATGAGGAGGCAGGGGATGATCATGTTGATGGTGTAGAAGAGGGGCAGCCGGCGGATGTACAGCGAGTAGGTGATGTCCGTGTAGATCTCCTCACAGCAGTTGTACTTGATGTCATGTTTGTAGCCTGGGGCGTCGATGATCGTCCATTCACCACTTTCCCAGAAGTCTTTGAGGTTAACGGTGGAGCCAATCAACACTAAGTCGATCTTGGCCTTGTCGTAGGTCCATGAGCCAAACTTCATTGTGCAATTTTGGTAGTCAAATGGGAAATAAGTGACGTCTATTTTGCAGGAGCTTTTGAATATAGCTGGAGGGATCCAGGTGACATCACCATTGTAACGAAGCAAGGCCTTCGTTTTGTCATCCACCTGAAAGTCTCCAACAGCACTGTAATATGAAAATGAAGACACAGTTAACAGAAGAAAAGGAAGCCATGAATAGGAAATAGGGACGCCAAATGAGTCACCAAATTGAGTCATTATAGACAAAATGACTCTGTCTCAGACATCAATCAAAATGTCAAATTGAACTCACTTGTTGTACAGCACAATGTCTGGTTTCCATATTCTGTTGGATGGCACTCTAATAAACTCTACACCACCAAATCTTTTTGGATCCCATCTTAGTTTGTAGTCATTCCAGATCTGAAAGGAAGGAGCTCAGACTTAGTCCGATCGATCAATATGTCACATTTTAATTTGTAATGGAAAAACATATCAACCAGTGTTATTCTTATACTATGACTAATATGCATCAAACAATATGTTAATAATCACTTTAAAATTGTATTGTTAATGAAAGGCGATTTATTTATGAATACATAGCATGCATGAAATGAAAATGCACATTTAGTTGTCATGTACTGTATTGAAAATTGAAAATACACAAACAATTACTCTTTGGATGGGAAGAGCTCTGAGGCCATTGTATTCCTAACTCTCCTTTCAAAGTTTATATATGAGCTCTCACAAGAGTTCATACCACACAGAGAGCTATAAAGATTCTAATTCATAAGTGTCTGCTGTGTATTTTAGGGCATTCTCCGACCGGCCCATTCCCTCGGGAAATACTATCGTCTGTCTTGTTTAATAGGCTGGTCGTACCATCGTCATCAATGTGCCACAAATCAGTTCTCCTTTGTCTAACTTAATTAGCATTTCAGAACATGAGTTTAACTGTATGGGTTTAATACTGCAACAGTTATTCCATTTACCATAGGCTGAATTGCAGTAGTAAATTATCTATTGAATAGCTAGTTTTACTGTAGAGTTTGGCAAATTCCCTCTGTGGAATTGTCTGTAGAGTCAGTGGAATTATATGGCCACATTTTGATTTAAATCCCAACTTATAGTATTGGTTTTTATCGTCTTTACAAGCTGTTTTTCACTCATTTGTTTCAAAGCCATATACAACGCCGAGCAAACATGTGCACTGTGCACATGTTTGCATTATGTGGACGCTGTCAACATACCTTTAAACACAATTGTAATCACGGAAAATAACTATTGCACTGTATCAACGCATTTACAATGTGTTCATTGTGCCTTGCATCACAGTCACACTGAGACCATGTTAACTACACCACGTGACACACCCATCAAGCCATGCAACAGCTTGGTGAAGAGCCAGGCCCATAATGACATTCAGATGAGGTTCAGATTCAGGGCAAATATCACCAGCTCTGTGTGCTGCTGTTACTATGACAGCATATACAAGCATCTGTTTACACAGTCATTTTGTAATATGCTATCAATCAACATCTTCCAAATCTTCCAGGCTATTTTTGACATGTTTATGTTACTGAGCTTAACCTCATCTTAGAAAATGATTTTGATGGAGGAAACATAGACATGTGTAAATGGATACAATAATATTCAATATACAAGAAATGGATATAATAATTAAGTGAGTATAAGTGAGAAAGTTAGTGGTGGTAATGTTGAATGAGTGGGCATTTAGATGTGCAGAGCAATACATCAGTAAAAACAAGTCACATCATCTGCTTCACATTAACTAGTAACTAGCAAGTACAGTCGATCTATATAAACCCAATTAATAACTGAAGCTATCATGGTGATGGATGGGTAATAAACTCACATGTCTCAGCCAAAGATTGGTCTCCATGATTTGGTTCAGTTCATCCTGAAAACAGAGCAAGAAATTACCTCAGAGAAAGAATCACTAGACAAACACGACAAATGCCAAATGTGTCTCAAAACAATATTTCCAACTGTCAAATGTGCTCCGGTTTATCACAGTTAGGGGTGTAATGATACATCGATGTATTGATTCTGAGGGATCAATGCAAAGCACAAATATCGATTTATTTAGACTTGCTTATGCAACTTTATTGTAATATGTGAAACGTTGATCACAATATATCGATCATAGGCTACTAAATTCAATCATATCGTAGCAGACTACGATTAACCGTCAAATATTGAATTGTTGCTTCAAGAATTGAATCCGTATCGAATCGTTGAAAAGCCTGAGGTTTTAAATCCCTAGTCACAGCAGAGCCAGAGGATTTATTTTTTGTAACTTTCAATAGGTAAGCTGTTAGAGAGGGAGTGGGGAGAAATGTGCCTTGCATTAACCATTAACGTGGCCCCAGGCCCCTAACTGATATGTCTGATGTGTTGTGTGCGCTTGTGTCAGATTGATGCTTGTGGGACGGACTACAGCCCTTTCATCAGCGTCGTTTTCCCCTTTTAGTCACACCTATGCATTTCACCAATTTACCAAATACAATTACGGGAGTCAGGATGACAAATGTTTCAAGTTCCAGCCTAATTTACCTTTAAGCCCTTCACTCAGCCATTCAAAGGCAAAGAACCTGTTGCACAAGCAACCCATCCTGACTGTGAGATGATGAGCCTAGCCCTCTCATGAGCTATCGATGTTTTAAATTAGGTCATACGGCCCTGGCTTATTGGACATAGGCTGGGCCAATTCGGAGGCTTCGGAGCATGAAGCGTTAAGGAGGAAATAATGGTCATCCATCAGCCCTGCAGAGCTGAATCATATTGGCTCAGGGAAAACATTACCAAGAGGTACATCTGTGTCATCTACTGGTGTATAGGCCTCACCTGGTCTTGGGGACCCAGCAATTCATGGACCAAAAATGATGCCGTGGTTCCATGACATATTGCATTTAGGTACGTCATGCAAATTATTAGTGTTAGGTTGGTTAAAAAACATGCTCTGCCGTTGGTGTTATTGAATTGGGTTCACATTTACTTTTTGCAGGATACAATTATTGTTGACATGACATGGATGTTCCCGATAATTAAGATGATGCAGATTCACATCATCCATATCTGTCCTTTGTTCACTGCTAAAAGAGCTGCAATTCTCTCAGCATGAGCTCGCTTGGTTTTTTTCTAACTGTCATCATCTGCGCTCCAACTGTCTGGCAGCTCCGGCCAAACCATGCTATTAAATCCAAAGGTTTATCATCTGTTTGAATGAAAAGGACCAGAGTTTGGTCCGGATTGCTAGGAGCCACTGTGCAGCTTCGTCTCTTGTCATGCTCTTTGGCACTGAGGATCAGCCCTGTCAAACTGCTATCTTGCCTGTGAATCAAACCTCTACCACTTGAACTATAAAGTAGAGCACAATAATATATTTCTATGCAAACTAATACTGCTATGTTGTCCTCTGAGTATGAGCAGCATTTTTAGGGAAATCATTCGAAAGGTGGTAAAAGTACTCCCTACCAATACATCCTCATACACTGAAGACGACCGCTAAGATACACATCGGACACATTTATCTCTACGACATTGTAAAAGCATTCGCCTTACCACTTTGACCAGTTGAGACATAGACACCTCAAACTGTACAACGACCGGGTCGGACACATTCTCCACGGGCCGGATGAACTGGTTGTAGCTGGAGAACACCACAGAGAAAAGCTTGTGTTCAGCCTCTGAGCAACTTCCATCTGAGAGCAAAAGGCAAAGACTGCATGTCACTCCATTGTGTTTTGCATGGTGAAGAGAATCAGTGTTGCTTGCACTGGTTCTGATGTTTTCAGTGGATGCACATGCACAATGAACAATAATAAACCAAAAAATGTTGTACTTCGAAAATATAACATTATAAGAAATATATATTATAAAATACACTAGTCTATTTGGGACTATTATGTCAACTATTGTTCCGTTCCTACACAGATTTTTTACATGTAAATGTAATGTAATGTACATTTTTATATACGCAACATTTCAATTAGGATATGTCAAAAATACAAATGTCCTGCTTTGTCTGCGTCTTCATGTAAAAAAAAAAAAAGCCATCGAAATGCAACAAGTATTGGACTATACTTACCAGACGGCAAAAAGAGCACACAGCTAATTGGCAAAATAATTGAAAATGTCGGTCTCATGTTCATCCGCAACTAATCCCCAAATTACTGAGAGCACACGCGACCTGGAGCAGACGAGAGAACGCGTGAACGTAGTGAAAAGGGCGCGCGTCCACAGCACACTGTGGGCGGGTGAGAGAGAGAAGGCACGAGACCCGCGCAGCCACTAAATCACTGCACGCGGAGGCACACGCGTTCGACAGAGGAGGCGACTTTAACCCCACCTCTCCAGCAGCGACAGGGAACTGGAATCTGTTGAGTCGTGTTGTTCATGTCATTCACTTGTTATTCTGTTGCTCATGTGATTTATTTTATGGCGGCTTGTTATTCGCACTGGCTTTTGGTGATTTGATGTAAAGAAGGGAAACTCGGAGCGAAAGATTTGTTTCTGTTGATTTCAGAACCAAGGAGAGAGCCAGCCCACCATATAACACTTTCTATTTCTCTCGTTTTATCTCGTTCATCGACACTCGTCCGTCCGCACTCAGCCTGTAGGCCTACATATAGCCTACAATTTGTTAACCTTTTGGGTTTTATCTATATTGAGAATGTAGCCAAGAATTCTAAATCGTAGGACTGGGGGCTGGGTCATTGCTCTTATCTCTCCAATACATTTTCGTTTTTAGTGACAGTAAAGCGTTGTATGGTCAATGACCTTAAACAGTAGCCTAATAGTAGGCCTAAGTATGTATATGACTTGGGTTTTATTTCATTGTAAAACATATTGGCCTATTGTTAAACTAAAGCATGTTCTACAGTCATTTGAAACATATTGCCTAGGTGCTGCTTAAATGTACAGTCAATTATTTATGTTAGCTAGTAATGCATCAACAGTTAATGGAAAACAACTTCAACCTTGTGCAAACGATCTGGTCAGAGATGAATGGAAGTCTAGAATGGAGCTCTCCAAAGACCAACGACCTGCAGATTCCCTAATGATCTCACTCAATGTTGTTTATCATTTATCCAGTGGCCAAGTAACTAGGCATGCATGGTGAATACTTGCTATGTGTGTGTGTGTGTGTGTGTGTGTAGGCACTTCACATGTACATGCGCGTGTTATTATTCAGGACAGCCATCCGTAAAATGTATCAGCATACCCAACATGGTGTAGTATAAATTAAACTGTAGATGCCATTTACATTTACATTACATTTACATTTACATTTACATTTACATTTAGAGCATTTGGCAGACGCTTTTATCCAAAGCGACTTACAAAAAAGTAACACATTTGTCGAAATGTGCCACATGCGACATACAGCTAAATGAGTGTTAGATGTTATAGAATTACAATATGTGCAGTGCTTCACTTGTTATATTAGTTTGTGCATCAAAAAGTAAATATAAGAACACCAGCAAAGTTTGCAACAAAATGTTTAATCACCAAAAAATATATTTCGGTCTAGTCAGAAATGCATTTAGTTTAAACTGTGGGTTTTAACGTGATTAAATTAATTGGCACATATTCAGGAACTATTGATTTTAATGACAGATTTTATCACCATGGATTGAGATTTTGCAAGCACTTTGGCAAGTACATCCTTCATCTTCAGACTTCATTGGGCTTTTAATACATTTAATGGATCACAGGTTGATGTTATGGCATTTTCGACACACTCATCACATATCACATTTTGGCATCATAGCGACACAAATGTGTTGTTGCAAATGCATATATATGACATCTGTGGAGCCTTTAGTTAATTCTATGGAACACCTTTGTTTTCACACTAACACAGATCAAGATGTTTATGTCCACTTGTGTTGGAGCTGTGCTCTACAGCAGTACATCGACTCTAATACTGCTGACACTGACCACTAATGTTTCTGATCAGGTCCCTTGCAGATGCCACGCTGCCATTTCTTCACAGCACCAGGGAGCCAGTCTGGTGGCTTATATTGCAGCTTTATATTGGTGGATTTGATTATAATGTACAGGGAGACCACTGCTGTATAATCTTTGCAAATCATTTTAATCACTTTATGTGCTATTCTACCCGGGTGCCTTGTTGTGATGCAATAGTTTGCTGTAATTGCTATCATTTTTAGTTTTGCTCTGGCTGACAACAACCTACCAGCAACTACTGAATTATTCTTAATTCAGCAAACTCTGACAAAATCATCATATGGCATCTTACAACAATCACCTTCACATTGCTGTTTTACCCACACATGTAATATTGGAATGTTAACGCACACACACACACACACACACACACACACACACACACACACTTCAAGATGCAAGGTTCAAATGCGAGGAGTTTCAGAGCCGGGCTGCTGACTTGGAATGATGGGCTTCTGGAAGACGGGTGGGAGGAACAAGCCCAGAGTCCCCGCCACACACACTATGACAAAGATCCACAGGAACAGACGATCCACCACCATAGCCACGTACTTCCAGTCCTCTATGACCTGCAAGAACACGACAGAAACAAGGTTGAAATGACGCAAAAGATTATACAAATATAATATCAAGTCACAATGTACTTTACACAGCAATGTGGACACCGCCCTAATTTATAGTCTGGGATTAATACTTCTTATCTTACAATTAATGGAATGAGGGTTTACATGGTTTGCTGCCATGGTGCATAGTTATCAGATAGCAAATATTCAGTACAATTTATAGTATGTGAATACTGGGGATAGACAAGCCAAGGACAGGAATACAAAGAGTGCAGTAACCACTACTCTTTATATCTCATTACATCCTACTACTACTCTTTTAAGTCACCAAATTATACTGTATATTTTGTAAATTAAAGCCAAGTCATGTCTCAGCACAGTCTCATCCCCTTTTCTGCTGACTCCCACATTGGAAATGGTTATTGACCCTTTCACCCCTCGCTACATGCTGTCCTTGGCAATTTGTGAAGGGGCCATGCCTCATGCCGTTCTAACCTCCCTATTCCATTGATTTTTGCAAGACAACAATTCATTACCAAATGTCTGACTTTAATTCCCTGGGTCACAGGCACAAGTCCAGGGTAAGTGTGAAACCTCCTGCAACCCAGGGGTATTATGACTTGATAATATTCCAAGCCTCGTCAAAACTCAAAATGGACGGGTCACAGCAGTGCGAATGTGTCAGTGTTGATATCGTGGCGCTGCATGGAGCCAGCGACACTCGTGATTTGATTTATGCTAACGCTGTACAAACATGATCATATAGGACCTGAATGCATGGATAATAAATCCAATACTATTGATCCACATATATCAACTATACTCCAAATGCAGGGTCAGCCACAGTACAAGACTGTGCCTTCTCAATGTTAAATATGGTTAATTCCCTGTGCCTTAAAACATCCAAATTTCCAAAATGTCCAAAACCCTTATGAAATATTCAACCATATATTACACTTTTTAACTTTCTTAATTATTGAGTTATATACATACACTCTGATCATCGTCATCTTCCATTATGTGGTCAGCCACAAAGTGCACCCCATCCACCGCTTGCTGGATGTCTGCAGCCCAGTCTTGGCCTGTTCTGTGCCTGAGGTCCTGGCTGGACAAGGAGCCATTGGGGAGATACTCTACATCCACTTTACGATTTATGTGACTGTTTGTCAGTGGAGGAACAGCATTCCTGTTGTTGTAAAAGTGTCCTGGGATGGAGAAGACCGAATCAGAAGCGAGGAGAGCTGAGGAGGAGGAGGACGTGGGGATGCCTGTTCTAGAATGATGCCGTCCCACGTCCACGGACCTGCTAGGCTTTCCGTATTGCTGCTTACGGGGTCTTTGCTGCGTCAAATTATCTTGGGGTCGTCTCATGAAGAGCAAGGCAGGCAGCTTGACCAGGAACACCATCTTGACCCAGGAGGGCATGGTGTGTGTGCTGGGAGAGCGGTGGTGCACATTGAGCACGCACACGCTGGTGATGATCGAGAAGGTCACCAACACCATGGTGAACATCAGGTACTTGCCGATCAGAGGCACATCCAGGGACGTCGGGGGAACAATCTTGGATATGAGAAGTAGGAACACGGTGAGCGCTAGGAGGACGGAGATACATAAAGTCATCTTCTCCCCGCAGTCTGAGGGTAAATAGAACACCAGGATGGCCAAGGAGGTGATCAGCACACATGGAATGATGAGGTTGATTGTGTAGAAGAGGGGCTTCCTTTTAATGATGAAGTCATACGTCAGGTCCACGTAGGTGGGATCCAGAGGGTTAATGGTTCGCCTGCCCGGGAGGGCCAGGATGTCCCACTCTCCACTGGGTGTAAAGTCGTCGATGCTGGCCACCTCTGACTTCAGGACCAAGTCGAGCTCTGTGTAGTCGTAGGTCCACGAGCGGAACTTGAGAGTGCAGTTCTGCTGGTCAAAAGGGAAGTGTTTGACTTCGATTTTACAGGCGCTCTTGTAGATGGCAGGCGGAAGCCAGAAAATACTGCCGTTGAATTGCACAATGGCGTTGGTGAAGACCGTCACCTCATAAGTGCCATCCGCACTGAGAGTAAAAGGGGAAGAAAATTACAGAAAGGAGTTGGAGCTTCTGAATCTTTTGAAATGCCTGGAACACACCTAAGAAATCCACAAAACTCCATTAATAAAAACTGTTAGATAGTGCTGGTGTCATTGGAGGGTAAAAGATTGTGGCAATATGAATGCTGTATTGTAAGGGGTTACGACCATAGTGCTGCTATCAACACAATATAATGGACACTTTTGTCCTGAATAATATTTAGTAAAACAGCTACAAACCTTGTTAGATATTACCTTTATACATTCATACGATTTAGCTCTAGTATTGGTTAAAAAATACATACATCCACGACAAGCAATGTAAAAGTATAAAATCTAGTAAATAATGTGATTATAGCAGAATGAGTCTGTAGTGGTGCTTACTTGTTGTACAGAACAATGTCTGGCAGCCAGATGTGTTTGGAAGGAATACACAGCTTCTCGATGCCTTCGTACTTCGAGGGGTCCCAGGACAATCTGTAATCCACCCAGTTCTACAGGGGAACAAAGACAGCTGACTGCTTTAACTCTAGTGTTGTTGTGACAGTCACATCCTGTCACAGTCTCCTGGGGACCAGCTCAAACTTAAATTGCCTGCTTCATTATCACTGGAACGAAGAGGCCCCACAGCACAATCACAGAGCCAGTTTGTTCCACTTTGAGGAAGAACGGAGGAAGGGATATGGTTTAATCCAAGTTCAGGGGAAGGACGGTAAAACAAAAGACGACTATGGTCAGGGTTAAAACAGTTGATAGTGATTGATGTTGATGGACCTGGAGCCTTTATTAAGCTTACCTGAGTGAGCCAGACATTCGTTGTCATAATCTGCTCCCTTTCGTTCTGGAGATGGAAACGCAAGGAGGGGTCAAAGAATTGACCTTCATTCATATCAATTTCATGCCTTTGCATGCACAAATAACAAAAGGAAGGATTTAAAGCTTGGCTCAGAGACATGGCAAGCGTTGACTAGAATGGATTTAGAGAATTTGTATTGAAGTGTAGAAAGAAATGCTTGTAAAAAAGAATATATAAATGTTTACTTGTATGTTCACCTACATAAGGACGTAAAGTACGTACTTTTATCAATCAAGAATATAAACCACATACTTCAAACACTTACGCATGGAAAGTAACTAACTACTATTTAGTCGTAAACTGAGCAGTGAATGAGTCTGGAATGTTTTGGTCTGCTGTGTAAACAGGACACAAAATGATCACCAGCCACCGAACAAATGCTGGTAAAATATGCAAGTGGCTGTTAGATTTGCTCCACACACCAGCCAAAAAAGCAAGGGTAATCTATTGAGTGGGTAAAAAGTGAACATTCACCAGGCATTTGGCCGGTGGACAAAAAAAAAAATTGCACCCTGAGTGTAAAACCTTGGCTGCATATCACCAGCCTCCAAAGTCCTGATGAACCAGCTCTATGGCTGTTTTTTGTATTAATTAAAATACAACAATTTGCCAGAAATGTCCCTTCTCTCATCAATGCAGTATACGACTAAGGCAATGGACACAAATGTTTAAAATGTTTTCATCTGGAATCCTTTGAAAAATGTTCACCCCAAATGAATTAGGATCTGTTTTAAGACAGTTACACATGAACAAGATTTATTTTATTGATGTTCATTGAGATTGTAGACGTGTGAATGTTTGGTGACTTACCACACTGATGAGTTGTGCCAGAGACACTTGGAGTTTAACTGTAACCCTGTCGGACCTGTTTATCGCCGGGCGGATCAGCTTGTTGTAGCGCTGTTCCACAAGAAGCCAGTTCATCAGACGCTCCTCAGAGTCTGCACATCTGTTACCTAGCAGTGAAACATATGTATATGCTTTGTTACAAAGGAGCAACGCATGCACATTCAAGCCACAGGTCAGCTCAAGCCTTCTTTATAGAGCCTATACCATTAGCTTGAAGTGATCGAGATGAAGAGAATGGGATACCTTGCAAAATGCTGTTATAATTGAACTGCCATTTTGGCAGTTGACTCTTATTAGTAGAATTGGTATAACACGTTTATTGGATCTTTGAGAAAATCACGCTTGAAGTCTTTCAAGTCCATTTGTTTTGGAAATAAATACAAGTGAATGGCTTGCTGATGGTTTAGAAAATGTTATTGAAGTACCACTGCCTTGAGCCCATGTTACAAGTCAGTTTGTGCATACAAAGAGAATTGCATTGGTTTTCAGTTATTTAAGTCAACTTGTTTTGGAAATAGCTGAATATTTATGTACAAGTGAATGCTGGTATATAAAAGTCAAAGTTGTTGCCACCGGTTTATGCTAATAAAGACCATTTGCAAGCTTTGCAAAAGCAATGCCTACTCCACCTGCTTGATGAATGGAATCCATGTCAGTGGCAAAGAGAAGCCCAATTTAAACAGATGGTTAGCACTTTTCCTCTGAAGCAGGATGAATAGAATACCCCTCCACTCTTGTCCTCTGTTTGTAATTAATGTCCTAACACTACTAAGAGCAGCTGAGTCGTGCTGAACTACTCACAGGAAACCACCCACGGAGGTGGGACTAATATTGATCGTCCCATTGCAGAGAAATCCAGAGAAATTATAATCGTGGACTCAAGAGATCGATTGCAACGCAAGTTGCAACTTTTATACCGATTTGCACCAGAAACGTGATGTACGGCGTAGGCCTATGAACCATATGATGCAAATTCTGAACGGGCGTCTTCATTTTTCTTTTACTGCACTACGCTAAAACTGCGTATCATTACTCACCTTTACAGACTCCTTTAGGTGATATGAATTGTGGCGTTTAACAGGCAGGTCCGCCCGCATTTGTCAACACCACTGCCATCATGACAGAAGCCTCATCAGTTCCTTGGCTGAGCTCCCAATCAGCACAATAGCCGCAGCAGAGTGCTGTCTAACAGATGGTGTATTGTCAAAGCACCACGAGGCTGCCGTCAAACATGGCCTGTGATCCCCCAGAGGTGAAAGGCCCGCCCCAGGAAGCACTGACCACTGTTCAGGATTGTTGGTGTGTGTGTGATTGTGTCTGTGTGTGCGTGCACATACTTGGTAATTTGTTTGTTTAAGTGTGTGTTCGTGTGTGCAGGTGTCTGCTGGTGTGTACATGGGTCTGTATGTGTACTCATGCTGTGTCTACAACTACGTGAGGGGAATGGGAAAATGTCTGTGTGCTTGTGTATTTTAAAAGCTTGACATTATGTGGATGAACAGTTCAGGACTAATGCAGTAGCACAATACTGGTAAAGGTCACTGTGCTCGGGGTTTTGCAGAACATGGTTCTTAAAGGTTATTAAATGAGAGTGCAGACCTGAGATTCCTATGAATTATGGTAAGGTAAATGGTAAATGGTAAATGGACTGCATTTATATAGCAGGTAATGATGTGCTGTGCTTAAATATCAAAGGATGTACCTCCTTCCATCCACATCAGTCATGTTGTAGTCCTAGAAGATTCATGCACTCCTCAATGCATTCATTTGTTCATTCTCACCCTGGCTTTCAGTACTCACACAGCACACCTGAGGCCAATCAACTTTAATTGGATGGGTTGTTAAGTTGGCAGAAACATCAAGAACTATATTCAAAGACAGACACCGTCCAAACGATAGGAAGAGTGACTTTCTTAGACTTTTTTAACTTTACTTTGCCATGCATTTGGTGATAAAGTGGATTCAGTGGTTATGTTAAATGGATTAGTAAAGTTTATCACAAAACAACTATTACATATTTCACTAAGTGCCGTGTAAACCTAATGTGTAATGACAATCTCTATGCCAAATACATTCCATACACATAATTTAATAGGCCTAAATATGTTTTGTTAATTTCCATTTATAAAACTTCGACCAAGAAGCAATAGGCTAAAAAAATCATGCAAGAATAGACTATAACGCTATTAAGATAAAATAATATTTCGGCCTACCGTAAATGAAACTGAAAAAATAGCAAGCGATGATGGGGAGAGTCCCAATCATTTTTTTCAGCATCATTTGATTCACGTAGAAGTTCTCATTCGCCGGGGCAACAACCAGCGCTCATCTTCTGGAGCACAGCGAGTTCTGATAAAGCTCCATGCAGGCTCCTCGTAGGCTGGTAAACCTCGTTCACTACTTCGCTGCGCTATTAGTAACTGGTGAACATTATTAAGATAGAGTGTGTGTCTTGACTGCGTCTGTAGCCCCTCTGTCCGGAGAGCCGGTGAGTTGCATTGCCGGGTGAAAGCGACACTCCTCCAAGGACGCAGTGTTGTGCTTCGCTGGCTCCGCGCGTCTGTTGCGCTCGTATGTGTGTTTATAGTCAATAACTATGTATTTAGACAATTTGCTGCTTATACGCCTATTTAATAAGTATGTTACTTTCCTGTCAACAGGATACCTTTTAGAGTTTTCTGAATTTGTCCTCACACGCACCGGAAATGTAATATTTTGTAGGACATCGTGGGTAAATACGCATATCCAAAACCATGTAGGATAGGACATATCATTTAAAAAAGTAGTTATTATGCATAATGGGCCATTTCAGAATAATACATATAATATTATTGGATTAGATTTGGATTATATTTATTTATGTGTTTATCGCTTTAATGTTGTAGAGCGTGAAGCTAATTTTAGTTTATATATTACTTTACATGTACTTTCGTCGATATATTCAATGTACACTAATGTACTTATTGTTTGGGCAAAAGCGTCTGCCAAATGCCCTGAATGTAAATATGAATGCAATTGTTTACATACTGCAGGGTAGCTTGAGAATTTCCCCCTGGGGACCAATGAAGCCTTATTGATACAATAATAACGTATCATAATGTATTTATCGATTATATTTTGGATTGTTAATTGTAATCTGCAAAGTAAGTCGTAACTAAAGTTGTCAGCTAAATGTAGTGGAATAAAAAGTAATATTTGCCTAATATTTATTTGAGATGTAGTGGAGTACAATATAGAGTATAAAATAGCAGGAAATAGAAATACTCCAGTAAAGTACAAGTACCTCAAAGTTGTACTTATGTACTGTACTTGAGTGAAATGTACTTAGTTACTTTCCACCACTGCAAGTCATTATGTGCAAGACTTGGGTGGTGCGACCCCAATTTGCACCTCTTCCAGCTTCTATTTTTCATATATTTTTATTTTTTCAGATGATTTAATGGTGTGTGGTTGATTCTCATGAATTATTCTACCATTATATTAAACCTAGTAGGTATTGAAAAAAGGTAGCAAATTGCATCCGACTTCAGATGAGCCAATTTTGCCAGTATTGCAGTTTGTTTCCTACTAACTGATGTAGTTTTAAAAACTCCTACAACTATACCACATAGAGGAGATGCGGCTGTGTGATAAAACATTTTGGCGTCCTGTCTGGGGAAATATAGTGAAGCCAGTTGAGCCCATGGCAGCGCAATCTTAGCCCAGAGATTTACAGTCCTGCTCAGAAGCTCATTATTATGAAGTGCATCAGGAACAAATGCTACACCAATGCATACCCTGAGATTATCCATTTGATCTGCCATTCTGGTTTTGCCACTCTGAAATATTAAAGACAAATCAAGAGCAATTAGTGGTAATTTTGATGAATTGAATCATCATTGTTGAAATTTGTAGCTGAAAAAAAACACTAGCTGAAAAGGTTGTGTTTAGGTGTAGATGCAGTGTGGTTGTACACATTCACTATCCCTTAATACAGAACATAAATGAATGACTTAACTATTTTGATCATAGGTTAATACATCACTCAATCAATCTATGAATACGTCATTTGACATTCACAAATGTCCGTATTCACAGGTCATATCGACGTGCCCGGGTTGTCCAGTGTGATAAAGTGTTGGTAGAGAACGCCTGTGCCATGACTTGGATGTGGAACGTGCCGCTAGGCTATCTGGAAGTTCAGAGTTTTCCCAGCCTTGGCCGACGTTCTGAAGAGCCCACTTTAATCAAGTGTTCCCTGGAGGGCTGCCAGCAGCAGGCACCATGTGGTCACTGCAAAGAAGAGGGAACAACACCATTCCACCAGGTGGTTGGAGGTTCTCATAACTACCTCTGTGATGTCCATAATGTGTGGCAGTAATGTGTTGTCATGGATATGAATGTTTGTTTTGTTTTTTAGCTGGTTATTTTTGTTTATTATTTCTATTTCTGTATTTATTTTATATTAAAATATAAATATAAAAGAAAAAATATAGAAATATAAAATAATATTAAACTTTTACTTTATTTTACTTTTATATTAAAACAGTAACCAACTCAGTTGTTGTATACCTGTGACTAAATAACAGAGAGGTAACAGGTTAGTTGAAGGCAGACCATTCAAGGATTAAGGCTGGGGCATACTCTGCAAGAACAGAGAACTTTGTTCTCGCTCCCAGGGCTGCGAGAACAAGAACAAAGTCCGTTCTGGCCAGGACATTTCATACTTCACGAGAACACTCCTGGGAAGTCCTCAAAGGCCCCGCCCACAGTAGCACACGTCCGCGCCGCAGGAAGCGCATTAACCACGCCCCCACTTCAAATTGACCAATCACACAATAGTTCTCGGACACGACACGAGAAAAAAGTTCGGCCAGGATGATGTGTCGAGAACGAGCTGCGAGAACTCCCGAAACAGGGCTGCGAGAAAAAAAATGACGTCATTCTGTTCTCGCAGCCCTGGGAGCGAGAACAAAGTTCTCTGTTCTTGCGGAGTATGCAACAGCCTTTAGAGAGTGTGTCTTTTTCGTTGTAGAGTGGGGGGGGGGCATGAGGAGAAGACAGGTGATTGTAAAGGTTTCGGTATGTTGTGGGTGAGTCTGATGGAAGAGAGAAATGTCCAATCAAAGAAGTGCTGCTGTTGCAGTACCATGGTGCACCACTGCAGTTTCAGCCAGCACAGAGGCATATATCAAGCAGGCACTTCATTACATGGAGTGCTTGGCTCCCGTAGCAGACGGCCTCTGTCTCATGTGAGGATATTGATTGGCTAGAGAGTATCGCCCCTCACAGGAAGAGACCTGTCCCTCGGTGGCAACTCACCACCTACTGCAAGTTATAGATACAGGCGTGTGTGTGTGTGTGTGTGTGAGTCCATGCCACTACCAAAGTAGCCTGGTGTCATGTTGCTGATTATGAAATGAGAAAACAATGTATTCAGCTACTCAAGGATGGATGGTGACCAATTGTAGTGTCCAATAAAATGAATTGTCCAAAGAAGAGGCCTTGGGGTACACCAGACCATAGTTCTTCTCAATGTAACCTCAGTCAAAATCAATCTACTATACAATGGCAATCTCTACTGCTCAGTACAGTACATTAGAGGTATAAGTCGATATTTAGGGAGCATCTGTGTTCCTCGAGCCGCAAAGGCTTCAGTGGACTGCATTAAGTGACTGGGAATCCCATAAGGAGAGAGAGAAAAAATAGAGAAAAAATAAATGCAATCCATTTAGAGACTACATTGAGTGAAAGTGAATAGGATTTACAGGTCTGTGAATTATTTGTTAGCCAAATATTTTAAATTGGCACCATTGACATATTCACTATTCACCATTCACTGTCTAGCCATTTTGCCTGACTGGAATTAATTATTTCTGGCCCAGATGAGATGGCCATGGTGTCTTCCTTTGAATCGTAACTTTTTGCTTGCTTGGTCATTCACAGAGTCTGAACAGAACTTTGAACTGACACACAATGAAAACATATTCAATGCGGTTTTTGCAGTAGAGGCCAGACACTTCCCCCTTTTATCATTTTCACAGCGATCCAGCCATGGCTTATTATCAGACTGAGGCGAGGACAGGGTGGAGCTGCTGACCTCAGCTGCTGTAAGGTCAAATACCTGGCTGGTGACAGTGATGGTGATTTAAAACCGATTCCCTCAGACACTTTGAAGCCAGGGTAAAACTTGCACATTTACACTTCACAAATGGGGTGCTGAATGGATGCTGAGTTAAATCCCTTGATAATGGATCTGTGAATAGAACATGTGTTGTATGTGCAATGTACATTATAAGCAGACATGTCAATTACTAATGTAAATGTGTAAAACACAACTAACTCATGTTGGGCACTTCAATGTTTTGCGCTAAGCCTCAGTTTCTTCAGAATCAGAATCAGAAAAGGATTTATTGCCAAGTAATTTTCACATTACAAGGAATTTGGCATTAGGTTGGACAGTACATGTTGATTACCAATGTGATTGACAAATCAGAGGCCATGCAATGCAAACATGAAACCAGCAGGAGTGGACAGTTTTTGTGATTGACCATTGACGCCTTCCCCTCTCCTGGGACTCATCACAGGGTAAGAGGTGGCCGCATTGCATCAATGTTGGACATGAAAATGACCTAGTGACCAGCAATAAGGGAGAGCCCCAGAAGAGCCCCTTATGTAGGACATGGGTCAGCTTGATTGCATGGTAGTAGTCCCAAGCCAAACAAGGCACACTTGGGGTAATTGGCCTTATTTGACTCCTTTGACTAAATTAGGAAGAGCCTTGTGGTGTGGAAGTGATATGTGGTAAATCATATAGTTCAGGAAAAAATATATAGTTGCGACATTTTACCAAAGACTCGCTAGACACAGCTAGTTTGATCCTTTTTCAACTGTGCATCTGGGACAGATGTCATCTGGGACAAAGACCCAAAGAACTGTCATGATTGCATTACTGTATGTTTAATGTGTGTGACATACATGTGTTTGGTTGCAGTGTCACCAATGCAACAGTATTTATCAATCCTGGATCTTCCGAGGTCGTCTCGGGTTAATAGTGTCCATGCGCTTATCTACGATTGTCTTTGTGTAATTCAATTCAGGATCCATATTACAGCTAAAACTATGTCACCAGAGAGAGAGAGGGGGAATTGTGTGCTGTCACCCTTGGCAACCAGGAGATCACAGAACCCCTTCATCTTTATCAGCGATCAGCTTCCCAGAAAGCAGGGTCTGGGTGGAGTAGTGAGTGATTGCCATGTGTCCTCTGTCTGGACATGAGAGGGGAGGAATGGAGGGCAGGGGTAATCAGCTAATCACAGGAAGGCTGGCTGTGAGTGGCTATATATCTATATATGTCTTTATATACCAGAAATACCCAGAGATTGGTTGAATCTTCAGTAAATAAGGCAAGGCTTCTTTCGTTGTTGTTACAAGTAACATTTAGTCACAGTTAGATGTCTTCATTATATTGGATGACTGTTTATCTTGAATGAATCAAATAGTTTCAAATCTTCACAGAAGGCTTCCTGCATTTAGATTTAACGTAGCTTTAAGTTGTGGGCCAGCATAAGATGGCCCTTTGTTGGCATAATACCAAACAGTCAGCTTAGGGCATTGTCCTTGACTGAATATTCAGTGTGTTTAAACCTTTGAATAACTGCCAACCTTCAATCATCTCACATCTCATTTACTACTTGCAAACTACTTTGGAGGATATCCAAAAGGAGAACGGACCATACCCTGAATCTAATTAGACCCCTCTAACAATGAAACCGCAGATCATGTCATAAAAGCAAGTCGTAATTTACTGCATGATTCAGGATCATCACAAAAAACAATGATGATAACGATAAACATTGTTTAAAATCCACTGTCACATTTTTAAAACACATTCAGCTTCTCCCATGTCAGATAAGTATTTTAACAGTTGCTAACAAGGCAGTTCAATATAAACTCGTGACCAACATGCATTTCGTATCCTTTATATTTTAGTAGTGTAAACGGATCAGCACCGACCAAGCGTGGGTCGAACGGCGAGCATCCAGTCGTCCCTGCTCTGACGGGGAGGTGTCTGTGGGGTCTGTGTGGGCTACAGGTAAATTGGAGGTGGTAAATTGGATGTGTCACAGCTCTAGGGCCTGCAGATGGTAAGCCTCTCCATCTGGTACACTCCCTCCCTTAAAGTGCTCACTGCGATCGGAGCTCTAATTTGGGAAAAGGTTACCCGCCACATTGGGCTCCTCAGCACAAACACCATATGTCCCCATTGTTTTTCGTTTCATGATGGCACACGGTCCTTGCAGGCTGACACAATTAGACATTCATGGGGAACTATCACAAGCAAAGAGTACATGCTCCCTCCCATACATGTACTTCAAAGTATACTATACAGCTTGACCTGGGGTGGAGGTGGGTGGAGCAGTAGCTGCTATAGCTGCTCAATCAGGAGCAGAGATAAGTGAATCCATTTAAATACACCAGCCATTTGGTGATTCATGTGAGAATCGGAGTGCCCAGTTGATTGTCCACTAACAGCCGACTGCCAAGCAGTGATTGCGGTACCTGGAGGTAGAATGTACCTCACAAATGTCAACGCTGATAGACCCACTGCTATAGCTAGCGTTTACACATAATTCTGACCTCTACTGCACTAAGCCACCACCTAACCCTTCCCTGATGCAGTTTTGTCTATGGGGTGAGTGGATTGAGAAGGCTTCCTCACTGTCGTTCAATTTTCTTGAATAATTATCTCAAATGGAAAGTGTGTGTGTGTGTGTGTGTGTGTGTGTAAGTGTGTGTGTGCAGACGCCCTTGGCCAGACCATACAAACCATGACTTACATTTTGTTTGTCCTCTTTTCTAATTGAATTTAGGCGGGGCCTCCCTCCTCCACCATTGTCTGCCAATCAGGTGTTCTGCCCGGGGCCTTGTTAGCAGTACAACTGATATATCGGCAACGGTGGTCTCATTTACAAGGGCCTACTATCAAGTGCATCTCTTGGCAGAACTCTGCATGGAACTTTGGTATTACTGGGATTAGGCATGGGCTGGCTTGGTTAGCACACCGAGTCTATGGCATGTATACCATTTGTCCACTGATCAGGGTGGTCCAGTTGTTGTTCAGTGACTTCTATTGGGCTATTGGAGTTCAGTGAATTAAACCCTTTTGTGTGTGAAAATATTGTAGATATTTCCATGTCATTTCATTACATTTACATTTAGGGCAATAAGTTAATTAAGGTCATTGCCATCTAATTCTCTTCAACTGATAATACAAACATTTTATTAAATTAGCTATATTTGTCAAATATAGTCCCCCTATTATCCTGCTGTTTGTAATGTCTAGCCTTATTCCTCACTCTGTGTAAAACTGGAGTCTTCGCTGTGGATGGACACCTCAGATGTTTGGTGGTGATGACCACTTCAACATGACATTTGCTCTCTCGGAGTGTGTTCACCACATGGATGTGGATACCCCCACCTGCATCCACCTCCACTGGCTCCTCCTGGCTCCTCCTGGCTCCTCCACTGTCTCCTCCTGGCTCCTCCTGGCTCCTCCTGAATAATATGTGCATTCATGTATTTAATGTTATATTTATTAGACTCATTGAATCAAATATAATAAACTACAATATAATGAAAAATACAATAAAAAACTGTATTTCATATGAAGATACACCTCAGGGCTTCGCTGCTATTGCGAATCCTTGGACACATTCATTTGCGTAGCATCCTGTCTGACTTTACTTGTTAAATATGCTTTATGAACAAAGCTGAGTTGTTGAACCTAATGCTATTGTAATTAATGTGTAAAAGACCAATTAGTGCATGCATTTGCAGTTGGTTTATAAGGCCATTAAGTGGACTATTAAGGGGGGTTTTTTTCAATATAAAGACAACAAAGATTGTGATGGCTGGATGTGCACATTGCAGTAAAAAGACACGAAAGTCAAAGTGCATTGCATGGTCTTCTTGAGAATGGAGAGAGAGACCTCTGTCATAAATATATAATAAAGGCTGTAAACACTGTGAGATGATTTGCTCATCCTTTCCGGGGACGGAATGAGGACAGCCGATGGAGACAGTGGTTTAATTAACTCCTTCACCAGGGCAGATGGAGGACAGAGGAAGAGCATTCATCACAGAGGACAACAGCATCTGCCTCTTTATTAGTGCATGCACATGCAGGATGTGACAGACAACACATCAGCTGTTTGCTCATAAAACAAGATAGAAAAGACAATCACAATTAAAAGCAAAGACATTTGTTTCAGAGATTGATTACAAATGCTTCTGTGACATTGCTTGTACATTGCCTTGTATTGTACTGCTAAACCCTTGTGTCCTCCCCCTGATTCAGCTCCTTAAAGAAACCTTCGGAATTCTGACTTCAGTTGTAGTGAGTTTTTGAATAGCAACCAACAGACTAAGCACCCAAAATCTGATCTGCCTCTCTATTGCCCTTAGGCTAATATAACAATGTCTTAGCCGAAAGTATAACAATGTAATAGAAATACTTTTACTTTGTGTTCTCACTCACTTTGTGTTCTGAATAATGTGAATTAAACACCAATAAAATCATTATGTTATTGATCTGATCATAGATGAGCACTACATTCAGTCTGGAAAATAATGTATAAATTGATCATTGTGTTTTCCCTTGATTTCAACAATACTGGACCACTTCCAGCCTTACTGCCAAATGGCTGTAAATTAATGACATTGTGAAGTGGACTAGAAACCTGGAGAAACTGATACATTAGCCAAGCCCGACTTAATGACAGGTTCAATAACTTGAGGTGCAATTTAACTGAATTCATTGTGGCCAATTTCCATACTCTGAATTTATTAACTTATTTCTTCGCACAGATATGGCATTTTATGGCTTACAAGGAATGAGGTATGGCTTCTGTTTGTGAAAGGGGTGGAGGACAGCTCTGTTCTCTTTGACAGACCAGTAGTTTGAGTGTGCCATAAGAGAAGCTAGAGGAGTTGGTATCCTATTACCATACTGTGGAGTGTGTGTGGTTGGTGGCTGGTTTAAGCAGTCAGAGGCTGTGGGTCAGTCTGCATACGTGTGGTGCATTGGCCAATCAATGCACACAGGTTAAACCAGCCATCACCACACACACACTCAGGGAGAATGTGTGACATGTCGGCGCTCTCCTTGAGTGTGTGTGGTGATGGCTGGTAGTCTGCTTAAACCAGCCATCAACCACACACACTCCACACATACCAATCACTGCCCCTGCTGTATTCAGGGTGACAGACCTTCAACAAGATGGCTGAGTAAAAGGCAACACTGGTCTTGTGTCCTTTCACTTGACACTTGGAGCCTTTCTTCATTGTTTCCCTGTAATTGTAGGCTACATGTATTATATTTACCACCCTAAGAGAATGCATGTCACAGTGGCCACCAGGCGTCTAATTGTAAACTATTCATCACTTACATTTTACTGTCATTTCGAGAATGTGTTCAAATCAATTATGTAAAACAACACTGAGAGAATGTGGTGAAATTAATCTCAGTCAGGGCTAGATTACCTCTATGACACATGAATAATTCATGTTTCTTCAACGAGATACCATTCCTTTAACCTCCAATCAGGGCCTTGTTACGTCAGATATGTGATGTGACTACACTGGAAACAACTGGTATTCCAATATTACCAGCATATGGAGCATTGATGGTGTTGACGTATGATAGGCTAGAAGGTTGGAAATAAATGGTTTGCGATGACAGAGCTAATTTGAAGGTAGTGACGTTGAAAACTGAAAACTGACCATGACTATCAATCTACGTTCACAGTGTTAAGAGAGTTTGAGAAGATTTCAACCAGGATTCAGGTACTAAAACACAAGTCATATTAAACAATACAAATTAATAGTTTTATGAAAATACTACTACCATCTAGTAGTAATGCTAATAAAGCAGTTCTCTGATCATATAGGCTATGTGTAGGTACTCAGGTACTGTTAGCTTATTTTCTTTTTCTGTCTTTTCTGATCAAGAAATGTTATAGTACAAGTATGAACTATTAACTACTTATCATGGCCATTGTTTTTAGCACAATTTGCTAACCCTAACCCTAAAGAGTACTTGGACAGTCCAATAAAATAAACCCACTGGGCATTTTAGTAACACTGAATATGGAGCCATGTCTGTTTGTAAGGCATGGCTCCATTGTATGGACAACACTGACAGCTGGTGGGCATACATGTAATTACAGAAACCCACCAGGTGACCATAGTGGTCCAACGTCATTCTATTCTAAGTTAAGTGAGGTGTACGAATCAGAGCACATGTGTTGTTATGGTTACTTTAAGGGTTATGGGTGAGGCTATTGTAGTCTAATACAAGTACACTTGCTCAAGGACAGCCTCACATAACGTAATCTTGCATTATGGGGCGGCAGTAGCTCAGGGGGTAGAGCGGTTGTCCGGCAACCGAGAGGTTGCTGGTTCGATCCCCGGCTCCACCTAGCTAATTGTCGAGGTGTCCCTGAGCAAGACACCTAACCCTAACTGCTCCTGACCAGCTGGTTGTTACCTTGCATGGTTGACACCGCCGTCGGTGTATGAATGGGTGAATGTGAGGCAAATGTAAAGCGCTTTGGATGAAAGCGCTATATAAATGCAGTCCATTTACCATTTACCATTATGCATTGCAATCAGGAGTACACTTAGTAGAGAGGCAGAGCTACTGTGTCTCTGTGTCTGCACCACTACAAAATGCTGACAAGCGTGTGAAAGGGGGAAGGAAACGGGAAGGAAACAAGCAGAATTCAACTGCAGAAAAACCCTAGTTACTAGTTGTCAAATGATGGGAGGATTTTTCCAGGCATAAACGCGTGCACACATTGTTGTAGTATATGGGAATTGAGCAAACTTCATTAACAGAGGACAGGTGCGTTTGATGTCAGAAGGGCCAACTGCAGAGCCAGTTACCTGCTCCGCTCAGCTTCATAGCTTTAGGCCGTATGCTTTCTAGATCTCACAACATCAGATGTGGTATCTCCAAGCAAAATAATCACAATGTTGTTTGTTCCCATATATTAGGATATGCCCCATAATAATAAGAGTTGTATGGGTTTATTCTCTCATTTCATTTGAGAATATAGGATAATATAATAAGATAATAAGATAATATAATTCATTCAAGTCATAAATACAGTCATAAATATAAACTACAGGTATTCCAAAGAGCCACAAATAAAACTAATGCAGCCAGTGCCCCAGGCTGAAGTTAATTAACACTATAATTAGGTTCCTTTATGGACACTTAGGCCTACATACAAGAGTTATAATTGCATTAGATGGCATGCAGTTGCCAATATGTGCATCTTACTGTGCTCTGTTTATATTCTGATATAATTAACTATTTGTTCATTAAGTTTGGAGAATATTTACCTCATTATGCCACAACCCTACGTCTGGCCCTGCCTCCTCTGCATGGTACCACAATCCAGAGTATTTTCATGTGTGGTTCCTTGATGGTAGAACCAGCTACCTAGATGTTTTCTTCAGAAAGCACCAAACACACTATTGTGTTGACACAATGACGACTATCATGTGTTTCTTTATTCCTACAGCTATCCTGCACGTCCTCTATCAGTATCTATTGTTTTTTAGCAACAATTGTAACGCAGCACTTAAATATAGATTGAACAGTTTGTCTTCAATTGTCAACTCGATGGGGAGGTTTTTCGATGAAGTTGCTGGCTGAATAACTAAATGTTAATTATTTTTATTTTAGACATGTTTTAAGACAGCAGAGATAGCAGTCAGTATTGTTTCTGCTATCATTTACATTTTTGTAATTTAGCACAGACTTTCCCCCAAAGCAACATACATGTAAGGCCTATGGCTGAGAACAATTAAGCAGGTTAGGTTTGTTTTAAATATTACAAGATGATTTTTAATTATGTGTCCACAAACACAGTCGTCTCCTCCCCAGGTGGTTTGAGTTGTTTGTGATCCAGTGGCTGGATGAGAATGAGGACGTGTCCATGGATTTCCTCAGCGGAGCGCTGGTGAGAGACTAATTATTAGACTTTTAAACTAAGAATACCCTAGCAACCACCTAGAACAACCTAGCAACCACCTAGAACACCCTTGCAGTCACCCAGTACACTCTAGCACCCACCAAGAACACCATAAAAACCCACATAGAACACCGCAGAAACCCAAAACACCCTAGCAACCACCTATAACACCCCAGCAGCCACATATAACACTCTAGCAACCATCAAGAATACCATAGAAGCTATCTAGAATAACCTAGCAACCACCCAGATCACCCTAGCAACAACCTAGAACATCCTATCAACAACCTAGAGCACCATAGAAACCATCTAGAACACCATAGCAGCTACCCAGAACACCCTAGCTAGAACACCATATAAACCTAAATAAATCTAGACGTTTTTCAACCTGTGGTATGCGTACCACCATTGGTAAGCGAGGGTACTACAGATGGTACATGGGACTTTCTTATTGAAATAGACCAAAAATAATATTGATAATTGAAAATAAATATTATACATATTGTTAGTAGTAAATATAGTATGATGGCTTGTCGCTTTATGTATTCCATCATGTTTTCCATTGATGTTTTGTGTTCATTTGTGTTTGCTAAATAAACACACTGGGAGCATCAGCAGCGTTGCTGACTTGGTCTTTCCACTGTTCCTCACTGGTCGTGGCATACTTGCAGTAATAACTGTGTATAAAGGGGGCGCTGTTTCCCACTGGCCATGGCCTTCTTGCAGTAATAATTGTGTATAAAAGGGGTTGCTGGACACAGCCACCCATGTGTATTTATATATTTTCTACTGTTGAGGTGATTGATGACAATTTAGTGGTACACCTAATGTCAAAGGTTAGGGACCACTGACCTAGAACACCCTAGCAACCACCTACAACACGCTAGCAAACACTCAAAACACCATAGAAAACCACATACAACACCATAGAAACCACCCAGAACATCCTAGCAACCATGTAGAACACCTAGATTACCCTGGCAACCACCCAGAACACCCTAGCAACCAACCATTACACCATAGCAAACAAACAAGAACACCCTAGCAACCAACCATTACACCATAGCAAACAAAGAACACCCTAGCAACCATCCAACACACTAGCAACTGTGTAGAACACCTTAACAACCGTCCAAGACACCCAAAAAGAAACATCTAACACCCTATCAGCCACCATGAAACATACAGCACTACTTCTCGTCACTCTACTGTACATTTCCAATATAGCAGGTACTAAAAGATTTATTTTCAGCAAGCTGCATACCACCAATTCCTTCTGAAATGTAACTTTTTCTCGTTGTAAAATCTATTCTCTTTGGTTCTAAAAGTCTTCTAATCTGAATGTAAATTGATTGGATTGATTAATCCAATTGTTATATTTCTCACCTCCTTTGGCTATTTCTATAACTATGACATGGTGTAGCAGGTAACGGGAGTATGCCCCCATTTTACGTTTTGCAGCAAGCACTGCGTTCTCAAGATGAGTAGAGACGTTTCAGAAATGACAGCTCCAAAAACATTTTTTTTTGTTGCTGAGAATAAATTCACCGCGCACTGCATGCCGGGATTCTGCGGGAACAGGGAGCTCGCGCAACGCCATCTTTAAACCCCACAATAAGCCACAGCAGAACACTGCTGGCGCGTCACACGTCTGAATATAAGTTGTAATCGTGGGGTTCGTGTGATAGGGCTCCGGTTGACTCGACCAAGAGCTGGTCGGTAGACCCGCGGGGACGTTGTTATGGTCCGTTGCGCGATCGCTGAAGCGTTGCCGAGCTCATGATCGGGACAGCAACAATAGACGGAAAGACAACAACAAGGGACCGCCTCGCTAGCATGTAGTCAGGCTACACTCGACGCTAACGCGGATGCTAAGTGGCGGATGTTTAGCTAACGTCCAGCTAATTCGCCTGCGAGTCCGCCAGTTCACCCGGACATTTCACCACACGGCGTTGTTCACGACAGCATTATACCCCTCAGCAGCGTGTATAGTCGTCCGTCGTGCGGTGTGTTCTATTTTTTTTCGTTGTTGTTATTTATCGGGGTTGCGGCTGTAGCTAAGTGAGCGCCGAGTCCTGACTTCTCCCCCCAGCGGCCCGGCCGGAGATGCGCGGTGGAAGATGTCGGTGTCTGGGCTGAAGGCCGAACTGAAGTTTTTGGAGTCCATTTTTGATCCAAACCACGAGCGTTTCAGGATCATTGACTGGAAGCCCGATGAACTGAGTTGCCAATTTAACGTGACGGGAGAAAAGCTTTTGATTATCCACTGTAATATAACGGTAGGTCAATAACACTCGCATTGTTTTTATCGGCCCTGTTGTACGTAGCTTCGGTTAGCTGGCTAGCTTGCTTTACAAACAGCAAGCTTGGCTTCAAATATATTACTGCTTTGCGTGTGAGTTTTATTACCTATATTTTGTCACCGAGGCGACCTCGTGGATTGTTATACAATATGAAATGTTTATAGGATACTGTTATAAAGTTTGACACATCTATAGACGGATGCAAAGTCTAGCAGGACATTACAATAGCCTATTCAAGTACGAAGGCAAATGATCCAATTATATGTTACTGCGCTATTGTATTTGATGTGATGTAATCATTTATTTAGGAATCATATCCTTCTACACCGCCGATATGGTTTGTAGACTCCGATGACCCAAGTTTGACACAAGTCTTGGAGCGTTTGGAAGATGTCAGAAGAGGCAATACCTTGGTAGGTATACGAATCTGCATTTATCTAGTGCAGACAATGTTGTTGTGTGCTGAAAATTGTTAATTTCAGAGCGCAGCATTTTGGAACTCCTTTGTCATCACACTCTGTTGACATCATTTTTGTCATGCCATGGTGACGCAATTCTGGCCTTTACGGACTTTATTTCATGATGGTGGCAAATGAGCCACCAGTATGTTATGTCAGGAGGCGTTTGTTGGTGTATTCCTGTTTATTTACTGTACTTATTGCTTTGGAACACCCTATAGGCCACTGTATATAATTGCATTTTTTTTAATTGAAGTGGGTTGTCACTTTTGTCGTACTGGAATGTAGTTTGGCACCTTGCACAAAATCTAGTTTCATTATGTCACAAATGTGACAAGTGGCATACAGAAAGTTAGGTGATCCACTCGTGTTTATTTTGATTTGTTATGGCTGTTTGCTGTTACATTGATTGTATGCACCACATATAGGGGCATTCATAGGGACTTCATGACCTTTACATTTAGGGCATTTGGCAGACGCTTTTATTCAAAGAGACTTAGAATAAATACATACAAATATTCTCAATGTTGGGCTTGATGGAATAACTATATGTCCAATGTCTTGTAGATATTGTTAGTAGTAATGATTTTATTGCTATATAGTTATTTTTGTAGGTGAGTATAGGAATAAACATTTTTCTATTAACAGCTGTAGAAATTCAGTGCAGTCACATGCATTTAGATGCAGAATGTACTTTTTTCTTCACAAGATCATGCAAAACTGTATCTAGGCCAGTGGCAGTACATCTGTTGTCACATGTTTGTCACATGTC
>OMKP01078829.1:0-12611 GCA_900302375.1 Bathygadus melanobranchus
TGTTCTCAGACTTACTTGATGAAACATCGTGCTCCCTCGAATGTGTATCCTTCCTCCCACCCAGTCGGTAGGTCTGTATTTAGGGAGGGGGAGGGACATACCAACCACAAACAGAGAGAGTGAGAGAGGTAGAAAAGGAGAGAGAGAGAGAGGAAGAGAGGGAGAGAGAGAGAGAGGGAGGGAGAGAGAGAGAGAGAGAGGGAGAGAGAGGTAGAAAGGGAGAGAGAGAGAGAGAGAGAGAGAGAGTGAGAGGGAGAGAGAGAGAGAGGGAGAGAGAGAGGGAGAGAGAGAGTGAGGGAGAGAGAGGGAGAGCAAACAAACGGTGAGTGAGTGCCTTGCCATGCTGGCTGTCAAAAGTGTAGAGATTCCCAGTGCACAAAAAAATCGCTGCGGAGATTTTTTTTTGTTAACAAATAAGTAGCCTAGGGAGTTGGGTTCCTACATTCCCTATAGCATGAAAAAAGCAATGTACCGTTACATTATAGTCAACGGTGAAGTGAAATTGCATGCGAAACAAGTGATATATTTACTAAGATGCGCTAGCTATTCAGCAGCTGTTGCCGGATACCTGTCAGAGCAATGATCACAATGCTGCATCTAAAGCCAGCAGTAGCCCAGCAGAACATGGGCTCTATTTAACAACACGGCACGCTACAGATGTTATATTGCTCAGACACAATGTTCACACTCTATATCCACACGTATGTGTTTTCTAACGAATGCAAGCTTCCACATTGTACGTCTACCTGCGTGTAAAATGCATCGTGTAGCGCGCAGATACAAGTGTCCAACTTCAGAAGAGAACGTCAAAGTGACATAACACGGCGGTGGGGACGAGAGCCGGTTGCTCTCTTAGACAGCGCGAACGCCGAAGTCCGCTCACGCATCTATTCAAAGCCTGGCTGTCAATCGTTGACTATCTAATTCTGATTGATAAAAGTGTCAGCGTGTGAGTGGGCCGAGCCGTGTCTATATACTGGGTATAATGTGAGGCTAAAATACACCGTCAATGACTAAGTCACTCATAGATAACACCGTACCTGGAGTTTTTCTGTGCCCGGTGATTACCGCCTCGCCACTCACTGGATGCAACCAGGTTGTACTCTTGGCTTCTTCGCTGTTGGTAAGAAATGCAAATGTATTACACGTTTAAAACGGACAGAGTAACGGGATTACTTTGCCAATTACCCAAGTAAATAATTACTTTACGAAGAAGACACGTCCATCGCGCGTTACCCCGTAACTCCAAGAGGGGGGAAGACAAGATATCCACTCGGGGTGTAGGTCCGCCGCCATGTCTAGCGATACTGTGCGGATGTAGCGCGTCTCCGTCGCAGCTCGTACACGGGAGCCTTGGCAACGGCTGTAGCTTAGACCCGTGGAGGCTCACGAATAGTCAGATGCTCAGAACTGAACTGAATGGTGTGTGTGTGTGTGTGTGTGTGTGTGTGTGTGTGTGTGTGTATTTTTTGTTATCACGGATCATTATTTTTCAGTTAAAAATGAATTTGCAGGTGATGTGCACACATGCATGTGCACATGCATAACTATTTTAGGTTAATCGTTTTAATAAGCATGCGCTTGAGTATTAGACTGAAACCTCATACTAGCCTCAAAGTTTACATGCCATGCATAAGGTGTATGGACTAAACAAAGACGCTAACCAGAGAAAAACAACACACACACACACGCGCGCGCACACACACACACACACACACACAAACACACGCACACACCCACCTCCAAAATCTTTTGATATTTAGTCCCCGCCTCCTGTCATTGTGCAGTAAAACTGCAGGGTCAGCCTTTCACATCGTACAAAGGCAAGCCACCCAACACTACTCTACACGGCTTGCTTATTGGCAGCATGTAGCTTTGTGTTCGAGACAGGGTACGCTGCTACGTTGGTTGCTGTGTGTGAGGTATTGGAAAGCTAACCCCAGCTGGGATCCGTTGATCATATCTGACATATGCCCACCGACAAGGTATACCACCCCTGGGAGAAAGCTGAAAGGAGAGGTGCTCGCGTGTGTGTATGTGTGTATGTGTATACCTTATACATGTATAAGGCACATTTCCACATTTCCATACACTCCGCATTCATTCAGAAATTGGGTTTCTGTATTTCAGCCTGTTACCTAGATTTTAGGGATTAAGGATTATAGGGATTACAGCAAACCTGAAACCTGACACACAAATGAGCATGAGCATGTCTCTTCATACTTCTAACCATAGAGCAGGAAGTCCAGAACCTGAAACTATTGGGCCAAAACCAGTTTCTTATTAGGCGCCTACATGCTTGGCTTTCTTATTGTGCCCTGAAGTTTTCATCAGCACCTCTTGACTCATATCCTGGGTTACTGGCGTGACTCACAAAGAAATCCCAGCTTGTTACTGAAGTGTGGATATAGGCCTACTTCCAGGGCCATTCTGGGGAGTACTATTGACTTATCTGGCAGTGTGGGGATCCCAGTTTGTTCATCGATGACTCTTCTTTTGACAACTGCAAGCATTTCTCTGGTGCAGTCACACAGTTGCCTGGATCCCGGCCTTGGGTGAAGAAAGTCTGGCCCGACTCCCAGCCAATCTGCTCTCTGGAGACATCTAACTAAATACCCTTTATGTCCAGTTGTCAAAAGCCTTGCGGACAATACTCATCCTTTATGTGAAGTCATGAAAAGCCTCTGGGACAATGGGTGCTTGCTCCGCTGTCACAAAATCCTCCAAGTGCTTGGAGGATTTAGTGTTTAATGTATTGAGTATGAGCATCAAACCCTGCGTCGACAGTTGCTAGAGGGATACAAAATGGCAGAATTTAAATAAATGAATGTAAATGTAAATAGCCAATGCAATAAAGTAATATGACTAGCTGCTCAGATATGAAGAATAGCTTAATCTGTAATCAAACAAAATAGAATTACAATATATGACTTCACCAGAACACTGTACTATGTCTTCGTCGTCCAACTGTATCACATACTCATCTCAAAATATCTCTGCTTGCAGAACAATTGAATTAAGTTAAAGAACACTACAGAAACAGCTACCCAATTAAGGTATCAAATCATACAGTACCTGCACAAGAAGGAGAAATAGTTGAGCGCCTAAACGTGTAAAGGAACTAAGCGATAATTAGCCAGAGACTTTGCATTGTTGTGTCTGGTTAACAGTGTGAAATGCCTTCTTACATAATTGCTCCATCGCCCTGAAAGAAGAGCGAGGCTGCGCTCGGTGGCACAGGCGAGACTTGAGGCATCAACGCAGAATTTATGGACGCGTATTACCAAGCAGCTGTTACGGCACTTTGTTCCGGCGCCAGCATGGTAATGTAGCACCCGCGCCCCGCCCAGAGCCTGGAAGGAGGAAGTACCCTTCTGGAAGGGCGTCTCCATGCATGCACTCTGACAACATCTCCACACGTATTAAGGTGGGTTTGGGGTCTGTGGGTTTGTCCGTGCCAAATTGAAGGGGGTGGGGGTGGGATCTTATTGTTCAGATGTGCAGGGGGTGCAAGTGAACTGTAGTGCTTAATCTCATTGTACATCCATGCACATCCCACACACATAAACACACACACACACACACACACACACACACATCTATTTGGCTCAGTCAAGGAAGCAGGCACTGGAAACAATGCCATCACAATTACTTACTTACTCACTTAGTCATTCCCAGAGGTTGCACACAAAGCACAGAGGAGCGAAGGTGAATGCATCACTGGTTTTACAAGAGTTGGGGAAACGTTTTTCTCATGGTTTCATTAGATTTATACCAATGATAGCTGCTTATGAATCATTAATAGGTGTAATAAGCCTCCAATGTAGTGCCTACCATGTTATATTTGATTATAGATTTCATGAGATTCACCTAATGAGAAGCCAGGTAAAGTAACTCGCCCAGGTAAGATGAATTGACCTCATCTGAACAATGTTTTACACAGAAACAGAGATTCAGCAGCACTGGTAAAGGCCAACCAGGAATGCTGAGCAGGCTACTTTTAATTGACAACCCAAACTCAGATGGGTCCTATACATTCATTAAAAGTTAGTCAGTGCAGAGACAGAGCATCATGTACATTGTGAAAGCTGCACGCTACTCTCTTGCAACTCTATTGTAAGCCATCCTATTGATTACGTATAAGGGGTTTTAATGCTCAGTAAGTTTAACACACTGCTACTCTAAATCTGCCGGACTTTGACTTGAACATTAGACGTATCGATTTGCAGCCAGTCACTATTAATAGTGCCCACTCATCTAATGGAGTAGATTATTAATTAAAGTCTGTGGCTGGTTAGTATCGATTAGGGTGTTTGCCATAAATACATAAATAACCTAGCATCCCCTGGTTCTGTGGTGCCCATTAAAACTCGTTGAATTGGCTGACACACTGGCTTTCCTGTTGTCAGTCAAATATCATGGAATTCTACTGTGTATTTATAATACAATAATGTCATCGATTGGCAGATGTAAGTCCCAAGTTGTAGTTTATTGTATACCTAGCATGCTATCGGGACACCACTGTGCACTATGGAGAAGTAGAAGGATTTTAAAATGTCACCACGTAAAAAAAAGAGCCAAAGAGAAAACACTTCTGATTTAAATATGCAATAAACATTTTTCTTCTGAAATAAATTAAACAGGGGAAAAAATGCCTGAAACATGATGGCTTTTTCCAATGTATGAACGTATTCTCCTTCCACTGCACTTTATAAATGTTTTAGAATGTCACACACTTTATTAACTAAGTTATTGCAATACCATTCATATAAATAGGCTACACTTTGTGACGCTTTTGCCACTAAAAGCACACTAAAAATCACAGGACACTAAAAGCCCTTTTGAGACTGTAACTGTACAATTAACGTGAAATCACTTTACGAATACACGATACAAACACAACATGATCATTCCCTGCACAACCGATGTTGTGGATGCCTCACCATGAGGTTGCCCCGCCCCCCTCCTAACACATATCCTGTGTCTGATGGGAAAGGAGAAAAGAAGGAGGGATAGGTCATATACAAGGGTCATGTGAGTGTGGCAGACAGTAACCAGTATTCCTATGAGAGCCTGAACAACATTAAAGACTTCCACTGGGACAATTATTTGGAAAAGCTTTTTGGAATAGAGTGTGGTTTGTTATCACCAAACTATACTTTTCTGTAAACCAATGTCATATTGATTGCCAACTTGTATGTAACATGCTTTTAAGGATTGTAAACAGAAGTGAGTGTGTGTGTGTGTGTGTGTGTGTGTGTGTGCGCGCATGCGTGTGTGCGTGTGTGTGTGAGACATCTGTGTCTCATAATTGTTTATAATAACAATGAAGAGAGATGCTTCATGTTTTGTCAAAAGCCCTCTCATTTAAAATCCATCACAGATGTGATTGAGATGAATTAACCTACACGTTAAGAAGTTGCTTCAAATACACTGAAGTTAAAAATAAGCACAGTTGGAAAACATTCAGCAAACAAGGACCAGCCTTTGACGTAGCAGCTTACCAATGTATTCATGAACAGCTGCTCTGCTGGAAGCTATTTGTGTTCCTCCTAGAAGTTGTAACACTTACCAAAATATCCGCATTGCATGTATGACCATAAGCACCAATATGACTTGACTTTTGGATTTAATACACACCTTTGGATTTAAAATATTTCGGTTAGCATAGGCCTACATATAAATCCTTGTCTCTTGGGGCTTAAGGTCTGAAGATCTGTATTATCGAGGTATTAACAATGGTTGGTTTTAAATGATTTGCTTTACCTGGCCAAGATTTGATGTTTCATGTTCAAGAAAGCCTAAGAGCCTAAGAACAGTCAATCACAAAACACAAAACTGTTTTGTTCATAATAGATACATAATGATATTCGGGTGACAGCAACCACATATGCACTACCTAAACATAACCACTATTAACAACCAACTGTTAAAAGGTAACTGTGTTTAGCCTCATACCCAAAGCACAACTATGTGTGCAAGTGAAAAGATTATGAAAGATACTGAAACTCTTTTATAATTCTGTTATACACACCTAACAAAAACACTGGTTTCCACATCAGAGATTAGGTCAATAGCAATGTTTTTCTAGGAACAACCAGGGATGCTGATCCAGGGTTAGGGTCTACTAGGTCAATCACACACAGACACACACACACACACACACAGTGAGAGCAGGACTCTCCTGTGCCAAATACTGTGTTTTTCTTTGTGTGTGTGTGTGTGTGTGCGTGTGTGTGTGTGTGTGTGTGCGTGTGAGACATTTCAGTACAAGTAAGCGAGTATAACTCATCTTTCCTAAAAATCAACAGCTCCATAACAGAAGGTTGTTCTTTCCACTCAAGAGACCGTTCCACACCAACAGTATCTTGGTTTTAAACATCAGCATGCAGACGAGTAGCTCCAGGTCACCGCAGAGCCAATACTAAAACATATTATGTGCAAGAAGAGAAAGTCTGACTGGGAGAGTAACCGGTCCAACCCTGACCTGCAACATCTCACTATTCCTTCTATACGTGTGGCCATTGTTTCATTTCGCTGGATTTTGCATGAAGTATTTTTTGACACCGTGATGCAAAAGAGAATAAAGTGAGACGTTTGAAAGACGAATCGAGTCGTTGTGTCTGCTGGTCTTAAAGCAATCCAGGTTAACCCATTATGAACACATTAAACACAATAAAGATTCATCATTTTGGAGCCCGTAACGCTTGAATCCCCCCCCGCAAAAATCATGGCACGTTTTCTCTCCTATTTTATCTCGGAAAATAATTGTCTGTTTATTCAGCTCATGTTCCTGATTGCTCTTTGTGGTGTTGAGTCACCGTCAGATTTTGCCATTAACCGTTAACCACGTTCACTGGTTTTTCATGAAGTCGTACCGCTAGTCCTTATGTTTATGGAGTTAAACAGACGATTATCCCTAAACTAAGCACACGCACCATGCAGACATACCGGGATTACTACACGTGAATGTATATGTATAATGTACATTCAAACACAGTGACACTCCCACACACACACACACACATACATGTACATACATAAGCCCCATGCGCAGCAGTCTGACCAGTGTCAGCAGCTAAGAGGAGCTGGGCTGGTGAATTGGCTTTCAATCAATGAGTGGGAGTGATGGGTTATGGGAAAGCTGAACCCATTTCCTCCCTAGTCAAGGTCCAATAAGCTTAAGTGTAGTACATCAAGCGTCAGACACTAAGACTCATGGACGGTCATGTGATCAACAAGATCAACGGTGGTTCTTAACACAAAATATGAAATGAGAAAAAGTGCTTGAAAGTGCAAGTAACGTTTTTAAATTCTGATTGGTTCCTGTATTCCTGCTGCCTGCTCTAGGATTACAGACAGAGCTGCTTAAGGAAAGAATTTGTAAAGTGTTTAGAGTTTCAATGCACATCTGAAGTGAGTCTCGTGGACATCCTGGCTGATCCCCACTGAGGTCAAGTGTTGACCTCTGGACGTCCCCCCTGGGTTCATCGCCGCCAGGCACGAGACCTCCATTATGTTGGGGGTAGGGGCCGAGGAGATTGCAGGTGGAGTGTAAAAGGGGGAAGAGTTTCATCCTTAATCAATGGCCATCGATTCTCCACTTATCTCAAATGCAGCCGGGCTGATGAGATACCCTCTTACAATCCCCCCTGCAGTGGAGGGAGTAAACACTAGACTAGAACTGTACAGTAACTGGGGCACCCCTGTACCACTTCAAATAAAACTAATCACTGCTTATATTGACAGCTACCTTCCTACTATACTGCACATGTCATCACCCCACCTCTCTCTCTCTCTCTCTCTCTCTCTCTCTCTCCCTCACTCACTCACTCTCCATCACTCATGCTCCCTCACCCTAATCAGAGCTTTGTTGCCTGAATGGCACACGCTCACACTGCCTGTGCTGTGCTCAGCAAAAAGGTCAAATAAATGAAGGTAGGCTGGTTCCCTGTGATCAGGGGGACCGCACAGACAGATGGATGGGGACAACCGTGGTGGAACAATGGCCACCACATCTATCCAGAGCATTAGCATAAGTCCACCTCAGGACATCAGGTTGCCCTTGCAGAGAGAGGTGATGGAGAAGGTTAAGCTACATCTAGAGTTCCTGAGGGTGTGACGGTAACTATGTTGCCAGTGCAATACGATGCAATGCAATGATTATTAATAGCAGAATCTTGGTAATAGCAGCATGGACACGAAGCACACACATTTAGCAGACGCTTTTATCCAAGGCGATTTAACAAGCGAGGCCGAGAAGAATCAAAGCATACAAGCACGATAAATAACGCAGACAACGACAAAACAGTCAGGTAGGAATCAGAACACAAGGCTGGCAGAACGCTGTTGAGTACACATACTCACACTCCCCATACTTGTGCACAATACCCTCACTCAAAAATAGACTATGCTCATTAAAAGAAACAGAGAAATGGAGTTGCTGCATAACGAGGCTTAGCATCGGAGCACGACCCCTCATATGCCCGTCCCTTAGTGCTGTGTTCACTGTTTATTGATCACATATGATATGCCCTCAACAGTCGGCCTGGAAATGGATTGTGCAATAAACACGGTTTAAGAAAACAATTGATATTAGCATTTGAGCCCTGTTGCCAAGACGTTGGCAATAGCATACAGTTATAAAATGCATTCAAAAAGTATTCTTGAAAGATGTGAACTTTAACTTATTAAGCACATTGGCAGAACGTGCCAGGCCATAAAAAGTGCATCACAATTGGCATCGGCAACATTTTTAAAACCAAGAAAGAAAGAAAATTGAAACTATTAGAGTAATTGCCTTTGTGACTGCCGTATAATTATAGCCATTTCAAGCAAATTTGCAGATTATGAGTGCTGGGAAATACAATGAATGGATTCCTCAATGAATTAGTGATACATAATGAGCCAGTTACTGGGAAGTACACTATACTTTACACACTTTCTGACTTTCCAATTCACCGTTAAGTGTTTCCTCCTTAAGTTATCTCTCACCATTTAGTCATTTAGCTGATGTGTGTATCCAAGGTGACTTGGCAGTGAATTATTTTTATATACAGTACATACATCTGCATTATTAATGAGCAGGGTTAGGTTTAGGGTTAAGGTTAGGCGTCTTGAGAGCAAGAGCAGATAGCTGCACTTGTAGTGGGGTTCCCGTTACACACCTGACAGCCTACCATGTCAGTTAGCATGATGTCATACTCAGATCACATGGCACACACACACATGCACACACACAAACCACCTTGTCTTTCACATGACGTGTTGGGTGTCAGGAGAGAGGACAAGGGTTTTTTTTTGCTTTGGATGCAGGGAACAACCGTTGTTGTGGTAAGCAGAGTGAGTGCCAAGGGAACAGGCAAAACCTACAGAATTCCCCAAATAAAGATCATATCCCTCTGGCTACGGACAGATTTTCAGCAAAAGAGACCCAGCTTTCACAAAAAAAAGCACATTCTCCACATTAAACAGTGGGCTGTTGAGCAACATTTGAGCAACATAAAGAGTGAAAATGTATGCAAGCACATGCCTTTGATGAATCCAAATGTTCAGTTCACTTCATTACGACTGTGAAGCAGCACACGATCGACGACAAGTGTTGTGGAATTCTCCCTTACAAGGTGGAGTGGAACAGAGGTAGCTTGTGTGCATTGTTGAAGAAAAACCAAATAATTCCCTCCAGTTTGAGGGGTTTCGCGGGATTGATGATATGTAAATGATTTCTTCTCAATTCACTTGGCAGATATTCGCCCGCGGTAGGATGGGCCAGGGCTCTCCACACGCAGCCAGGCAACCCCCGCTTCAGCTTAACAGGTGTGTGGGTTGTGTGCCATGACTCTTGTCTACCTGCGGTTAGCAGGTAACTGATTCATGAGCCGGCCCTCTGGGGTCTTCCAAGGGTCCGCCAGGCCAGCCACAGGAGAGCTTGTTGTTTTGACAGCCCACACCCAACAGACTTCCATTAAAGAGGAGATCGTCGATGTAAAAGCTTGAACCATTCATGTTGTTTTATTGTTGAAAGCAAGATTAATGCGATATTCCTTTAACTCATCACTCATCGGCAGTGAAGATGGACCACAATAGTGGTCGCGGTTGAATCAAACCTGCAGACACACACATGCAATACTCTTTATGAACTCTGTTGAACCAGCAGAGACCACCACAGCTAATAGTCATTGGTTCAGCGCTAGAAACGAATGAGATTGCATGTATGACTCCTGCAAGTTGCCATAAGGACGTGATAATGAAAAGAGGTAACCAATACACCTTAATGGCCCTATCGCTCTACTTGTTGATTGTAGAATATATTAAGAGATCGCATTCACCACCAAAGAGTCTTAATTGTGTGTTTCTTCTTCCCAGTTTAACGGCGCTCTTGAAGATCATTACATGGTGGCAGCAGTGTTTTCTATCTGCCTCTTCACAGAGGCGTGCGTAAGGCATGTGTCAAACTGTCAGACGCTGAGAAAGACACAGAAAGAGGTGTCTGCTTCACCTCCATGTTCTCTTCATTGCTAGCCTAGCTTAATAACAAGTGTGACTCAGGCATTTCTGGCTAGTCTGTTATTTACTGGTACGCGTTCAATCATTTACATTTCGACATCCGAGGGGAGAAAATCATCTTTGAAGCCATCATTCACGGAAATGTGTTTTCACGAATTCGTTCATCACAGACAAGGAGAGTGATAGGGATCAAGCACAGGCACACACACACACACGCACGCACGCACGCACACACACACACACACGGCCCATTCGTTCCCTGCCCATGCTCTGCTGGCTGTATGGACGCGTTGGGAGGATGGAGACGGCGAGTGAACCGCGATAATAAAAAGTTAAATGGTCCAATTTTGTCCTGTCAGACAGACACACATGACTCCTGACAGCCAGGGCTCTTAAAACACTGCAATTAATCTTCCCTGGCTCCATGAGGTCGGGAGGAGGAGGCTGGGGATTGGGGGTGTGTGGCCCAGTCAGGACACACATAGATGGGCCTGGCGTCATTAGCTGCATCATTCGCCAAGCACTGCTGAACAGGGACTGTTAGATCCAACTTTAATGGAAGAAGCAGGCAGCGTAACATTGGCTTTTAATTGTTGTGCTGTTGTTTGTAATGTCAACAGTTGCATTAGGAGTTTGTCATATATGTGAGCGGTCGATACCATTCGTAAATGGGTTTTCCAAGACAAGGCAAGGTGTCATTAAGATGATGTCATTATTTAGTATATTTATTTATTGTTATTAAGATGATCCACCAGGTATATTGTAACATATTATCAATATATATATATATATATATATACTGTATATATATGACACCACCGTTGGTGTATGAATGGGTGAATGTGAGCAATGTAAAGTGCTTTGGATAAAAGCGCTATATAAATGCAATCCATATACCATCTGTGAATCACAAACGTTCTTGTCAATTAAACATAATTTATAACATATTCGATGGGGCTTCTGTATTACTATATCTTGAGCTTTGCAACAGCTTTCTGCACACTGTGTATCCCTTTATCATCAATATGAGCCTTCAGAAGGATTCAGAACTCATTTTAAAATGTTTTACTCCTAGCTCTCATCTTGAACCAGAGGAAACACTACGTTGCCTGCTGCCTTTTAAAACGACTCACTGATATCCCTTGGCTGAGACTTCAGTACCTACCAGGCTGAAGGCCTGGCAGAGGCCTTCAGACCCTGCTCATGGTGCCATACCTCTGCAGATGGCCACGATCGCTCAGAGCTGTGACAAAGCTGCCGCAAATACACACGAAGAACATTGAATCACACATGAATTTCATCCGTTAGAATACCAACATAGCCGCGGGACTCTAGTTTCTGTACCAGTTTCTGTGTCTCTAAATGTTGCAAACTATTCCTGCTTGTGGCGTCAACAACAACAACAACAACAACTTTCCCACATTCCTGGCTTAGTAGGGTGGGTTCAGCTGTTTCCGGTAGCTAACAGGAGTCCGGGGATTTCCCCGTGATAGCATTTTGGTAGCTCGCTGAAGAGGGAGTGACCGGGTAAAAACGGCATTGCTCATTAAAATAAATGCACCGTCTTCGTCCCGCTGGACCAGCTGCAACCACTGCAAGCTTTTTCTGTGTTTATGCATATGTGTGTGTGTGTTTGTGTGTGTGTGTGTGTGTGTGTTTGTGCGTGTGCGTGCATACACCTGCGTATTTGTGTGCGTGTTAATGAAACAAGCCACTACACTCAACATCACGGCGACACCATTTTGAACCTTGAGTCTTCACCAATTGGAGAAAGATGGTGTTGTTGAGGTACGTGCTTAAAACGTGAGCATCTATACACGTGCTTTTTGTTTGTGTCGCGGCCCCTGAGCCTAAGTCATTATCACTAGCACTCTGCCTGGCTGGATGCACAGTAAGGCCAATGAATAGCAAATCCAATCCTCTATGGGATTTCACAATCACGTGGAATCAGTGTTGGTTGCCTCCCCTATGCTAGTGTACAGAAGCAGTGACACAAACAGGTAACCAATAGAGTGAAACCACGTTTTATATTCTGAGCGGGATTGAGGTTTTGCGTGGCCTTAATGATCAAGATCTCTCTCTCTCTCTCTATATATATATATATA
>OMKP01078830.1:0-14830 GCA_900302375.1 Bathygadus melanobranchus
TAGAGCAAGTTTACTAACTTACAGTTGCTAGGTTGGCTCCTTACTGTACAACAGCAGGTAGCCAGGATAAGATGCTACACAAGCTACAAATAAGGAAGTGCTATGGATCCAGGAGGGGGGGGGTTAAAGTTGATCGGGTAGGGGGGAGAGGGTGGGGAGGAAAGGTGGGCAGGAGGTGAAGCTATTCAGAGTCCAAGTGGACTCTGAATAGGTGGGTCTTGAGCCTCTTGCGGAAGCAGGTCAGTGATTATTCTACATAACATTTTAGAAAAACTTAACCTAACCTGAGTAGTGAATGTTTAGTGAGGGTTTTTATTTTCCATGTTTTAACTTTCGATAGGCCTAGTTCGCTTGTAAGATTCGAGGACAAGCACTTTCAAGGCAAACAGCACACCAGCACACCCACAGTCACTGAGCCGCACATACACATGGTACACACTGCTGCCACGCATTCTTTTAAATGTGTGTGGAAATAAAGACTCCAGTAGATGGCGCTACGACGTTGTTTCCTATAGATAAGATATTCTATGTTTAAATATACTGTAGAAACATGACCCCTATGCAACAGGAACTAATCCAGGAAGATCATATAATCAGGATACCGTTCTGTAAAATCATGCTTTGTGTAAAAGCATTGTGTAATATTACAGTGATTTAAAAGTGATTTAAAACGTATGTGGATAGGTGTAGTTTACAAAATCCAATCTTATTCTAAGCATGTCTACACAGTAGAGCCTCTTTCTCAAGCCCTATATAACATATCATAATGTACTCTATGACTCAACTCCCTTTTTATAGAAGTAAACAGATGCATGCAGGATATCACAAGTGTATGCATGCACATATTTCACAATCCACCCACCATTCCAGTTCAGAGAAAATGCTATTTTAAGGTAAATCTATATTATATGTAATGTTTTACACCACATCATACCACAGTCACTGCTAAAAATGTCATTTGACAGTCGAACAGAAATACATCACGTTGAGTATGAACTACTAGCTGACCAGTGAAAATACAAAACACATATTATTTAGTGCGTAAATGTGTTACTTTTTTGTAAGTCGCTTTGGATAAAAGCGTCTGCCAAATGCTCTAAATGTAAATGTAAATGTAAATGTAAATTTAGTCAAACAAACCCTGCACATGATATCTAAAGCAGGCTCATGATATGAGCTTGCGTTAGATATCCAATCCAGGCAGCATTTGCGGTATTGCAAAAGTCATACAAAATCATATCTGTCTTATCTGAGCCACTCCCAGGAGGTGTGGATGATGATATTGGGGATCGGTTCAAGGCAGCTTTGAAAGTAGTTCACAAAGCATCAGTGGTGATATGGCTAACAGCATTGATGTTGCCCAATGCTAATCCTTTAAATGGTAAATGGATTATTTATATAGTGCTTTTATCCAAAGTGCTTTACATTGCCTCACATTCACCCATTCATACACCGACAGCGGTGTCAACCATGCTGGTAACAACCAGCTCATCGGGAGCAGTTAGGGTTAGGTGTCTTGCTCAGGGACACCTTGACACTTGGCTAGATGGAGCCAGGGATCGAACCAGCAACCTTCCGGTTGCCAGACAACCGTCTTCTACCTCCTGAGCTACTGCCGCCCAAACTGCCCTTGACTGCCCTAAAAAAAAGAAAATCTTAAATACAACTGTAAAAGTCTGATGTTATTATTAAGTTAGTATTGCTAACTCCCCAGGGCTTGAGTTAGATGTATGAAGAAGGTAAGCCAAGTCATGCTTATTTACATACGGTCCTTCAAGCAGAAAGACTTTCTGCTTGATAGGCAGGAAAACACATAATCACATTTTAAAGGACATCTAAAGGACAATCAATAAAATAATCATTTAAAAGAGAAATGTAAAACACAAATATGAGAATTAACATGCCAGTGGAGTATAAAATGTGGAGTATAAAAACTGAAAGCTCCACCATGTTTGGTTGGAACCCTGGAACAGGAAGCAGACTGGTCCCTGGTGACCCGAGAGCTGTAGTGTGTTCATAACACAGAAGCAGATCAGAGATGTGAAGGGTGAAGAGATGACCCTAGGAAATGCCTGCGTCTGCCCCAAACAACCCACAAACAAATCAAGCTATAGGTTTTGTCCATCAACTCTTTATTGTGCTGTATATATTACAAGCCCTTCAGTGGTTACAAATATGTCTAACAACAAAAGTACATGGGAAAAATCTGTATGCCCACAAAGAAAAAACAAACCTAAAAACGAAACTAAAATGAGAAAACATATATACATATATAGAATTGCATACATAACATTATACAGAGGCCTACGTGTTCTTGATGTGTATACTGAACAAGATCATTTGTCAGTCAGTGAGTCTACAATTCCCTGTGTTTAGTGAGCACCATCACTACAAATAAGCCTAACAACCTCAAACGAAGACGTTGCTTAGAGAAAAATCAGCATGGCCAAAATTCAATGTGACACATGTGACACATTGACCATAATGTGATTAATTGTGTCAACATGCCCGTGTCCAAAACAGGAAAAGGTCTTTGAAAAAAACGTTGAAATGATTTGATAAATCCATCTAGACTGGGGCAAAATTAGGACAATTTACAAACAATTTAGTGCATGCCAACACACACTCACACGGTCACTTATGTTGAACACGTGCAACGGTGGTAATGACCTGTTCTAACGTGTGAAATGTTCCAATCTACTCCATGGCACCTGATCTACCTGTTCCACCTGGTTGAGTAGAGGCCAGGCGAGCCAGGAAGTGACCGGACACAATGATTGACAGGAGGAAATGACAGGCCACACCTGGATGAGTAATTGGCTATGGATTGAAATGACATGAGATATGGGGCAGGTCTCTACTCCTTCCTCCTCCCTCTCCCCAAAGTGCAGGAAGGGGGTCTTGTCATTCAAGAGGGGGAGGCAACAAGCTCACGTTTTTGCGTTGGGTGTTCGGCTTGGCTGCCCTCATTGAGTGGCAGCGTATAGCCTACCAGGAATGGGTTCTGACACCGCACACCGCTATATTCCAATATAGGATTGCCTTTGAACAAGAGAAATCTCAATGGATTCTACCTGTATAAATCAAGGTTAAAATAAACAAAAGTTCTACAATCAAATGACATCTCTTATACATTTGTCATCAGCTGCATGGGTTTTCATATAACTTTCTGAATGGTAGAAGTGGGGGGAAGTATCCATCTGGCTTTGGTACATAGGACCTATAGCAGAACCCAGAGGTATAATTGGTAAAAGGTAAATGGATTGCATTTATATAGCTCTTTTATCCAAAGCGCTTTACATTGCCTCACATTCACCCATTCATACAACAATGCAAGGCAACAGCCAGCTCATTGGGAGCAGTTAGGTTAAGTGTCTTGCTCAAGGACACCTCGACACTTAGCTAGGGGGAGCCAGGGATCGAACCAGAAACCTTCCGGTTGCCAGACTACCACTCTACCTCCTGAGCTATTGCCGACCCTCCTGTTAACAGGACATTGGTGCTGTGGAACATGTCGATGAAATGAGTGTATGGGGTGGGATAAGGGCAGGAATTTGACTTTCTGAGCCAGATGTGGCAGTTGAAGTTATCTGGTATTCAGGAGGACCGCAAGAGCGAAGTGGATGTCTGCCTTTAGCCTTTAAAACTAAATCCATATATCCATTTTAAATATAACCTGTGCTGAATGAAAATGTTACTTGCTGATAAAAGCCGGAAGTCTGAAGACGCAACTCTTACAAAAAAAGCAACAAATAGCAATGCCTATTTTTCGATTTTAGCTTTTAGCTTTCAACACAATGAAAACATTTTATTTTATTACAGAGGCTTTTGAAATGTTTATGTGAATGGCAGATTTATTTCATGGATCAAAGAGTTTGGTTGTCATCAGCCCCAGTCTGTTGATGGCAGTATTTCAGAAAACACAAGTGCACCCCAGGGCCTGTGTTCTGTTTGCAATACTGTTCCCCATCTACACACTTAGATTTTTAATCAGTATATGACTTATGACCGTCACGTTACTAAGCACGTCCAGTCCTGTTTTCTTCAGTGAAGAAATATCGCAAAAATAAGATGTACCCTCTCTTCTACGGATCTTCGACTATTAATTCACACTTTCATTTTCTCCCATCTAGATTATTATAATTCCCTCTTCACATGCCTTAGTCAAGTCGTTCTAAATCGTTTACAGTTATTAACTAGAACTAGCTGTTGGCCCCATATTACCCGTCCTGCTTCCCTCCTTTGGCTTCCTGTAAAATTCTGAATACACTCCAATATCCTGTTGATTACATACAAGGCACTGCATGACCTTGGCCACTGTTGCATTTCTGATCTCCTCGTTATTCATTCACTCAAATCCTCAACTCTCGGTCTTTTATCCGTTCGTGATCGTGCCTTTGCTGTTTTAGCCCGAACCCTCTGGAGTCATCTTCCCCAACCGATTAGATTTGCTGAATTCTTGGACTGTTTTAAGCAGCTTTGAAAAACCCATCTTTACAGGCAAGCCTTTCTATAGATTTCCATTCCTGTCTTATCTTTTGTTTTGTTTTAGTTTGGTCTGCCTCTCACGGTGCTGTGTTTTATATTATAATGTAGATTTACCTTGTTTACGTATTTTTTTATATTTCCGTGTGTGTGCATGTGAAGAACATTGTAACTGTGTTTCTCAAATGTGTGTGTGAAGTACTTTTTACCTGTGTGTTTTAAAGTGCTATATAAATAAAACTTTACTTAGTTACGCTAGTGAGATGGTGTCTAGACAGTGCTCTTATCATTAATGCAAAGATAATAACAAAATAATTATAAGTATAGCAATAGAAGCCCACTTCCCTTCCCACTCCCACTCTCCCATGACAGTGAATAATAATGACTAGCCTGTTGAAATTGTCGTGGAGTTTAAATACTATTTTGCCTTTTTACTTGATAGTAGACTGAGCTTTACAGCTAACACAGACGATTTATTTAAAAAGGCCACCGGCTGTATCTAGAAAAACTGAACATCTTGTGGTATTTAGAGTCTCATTGATTGTGTTCTGACTTTAGACTTCTGCCTCAACAGGAACAGACTGGAACTCATTGTGAAGACAGCTGGGAAAATCACAGGGACAAGAGGCAGCTGTCTGCTGTAGTGGACTGGAGAAGGCAAAATAATAAGCACATTTTTGTACTGTACCTTCAGCGATATATTGTTGTCTCCCTCTTTCCACAAATGTGTTAGTTTTTGTAAGTCGCTTTGGATGAAAGCGTCTGCCAAATGCCCTAAATGTAAATCCTCACACTCACTTTTTACAAAAAAAAAAAGTTTTTATTGTGACCTTCATGATGTCAACATCAACAGCTCTGTGATGTCACGTGTTTTAAAAAAACCCAACACAAAGCCACTTTGTGGTGCCGGCCGTCTTTCATACTAAATCGATGAATTAAAATGTGAGCAGAGCACCAATGAAGCCTGACTCAAGGTATTGACCACACCTGCGTGGATCCAAAGTGAAACACCTTTGAGGTGCAATATATTTTGACATTTTGAAATCACGTTTAATATCACAACTTTCAAAAATGTAACGGCAAACTAAAGCCTCTTACGTGTGAGGATGTGCTTTGCGTCATGCAAGACAGGAGACTGCAGGTGTTAATCACTGCGTGGACCAGTAATGAATAGCAGGTTATATGGTTGAACTCCACACGAATCAACCTGACCCACGTGTGTTTCAGTATAAACAGCCATGTACACACACTTGTGAATATGTATCGAATGCTATATAACTATCCAATATATTTCTGACATTGGCCTCATAGTCTTCTCTCCTCATATGTCTATAGTATTCTATAATATATAAACAATATTTCCATATGTGCTGCTTGTGGAGGGTTTGAATCTAGCTCTGAAGATCAACGACCTGTTGCTCTGTTGCCTTAGCCTACTACAAGGAAGACCCTACCCAAGGAAGACCCTACCCAAGGAAACCCTACCCAAGGAAGCCCTACCGAAGGAAAGTTTATAAGACATTTTATGTGTAGTTTGCTGTACTTTCTGTCATGGTGGGACGATTGTTTTAAAATGTACATTTGAAATTGTTTTGTGCCCTTCAACACTACGATGTACTCATGTTTTGCTTTGACCTTACATGTCCTCTGACTTCTATTTGTGGCAACAATCGAAACAGCCGACACTATCAGAATACCTGTGGAGAATGAGCCAAAAACACTGATAGCGATTATGCTATCGCTCATTGTTGCTACAGTGGAATTAAATGCATTCTCCAGCCTACCTGCATTGTGTATGTATTCATCAAGGTACTATAAAACTGTTTCATAGTGTTGAAATGGTGCAATCAACTGTCATCATCATGACATCATGATAATTCCTAATTTTAACTCTAATCAAATTATATAATTATAATAATTATCGACATCAACATGTTGATAATTATTTGGGTATTTAGATTTGAATTTGCATTAATAATTATTATGCATGTAGGTGTTAGATCACACACCTCTGTGGTTTTGTTAAATTATATTTACGACTACGTCCTTCACATCCGGTAATATCTGTATATTTGATGGGGTATTTTTGCCAAATGAATGCAAATCATAATGGACTGAAAACTACTCCCATTCACTGCCTCATAACTTTGAATGGATATTGATAACATTGCAGCAAAGCTGATTAATAAAATAATACATTTAAAAAAAGCATGGGAAAAGTGAAATTGCTGCTCTTATAAACAACCACAGCAGTGTACCAAAATGTAGGCTACTGTAGTCTACTAGACTGTAGTCTACTACTACTACTACTGCTACTAGTATTACTACTACTACTACTACTACTACTACTACTACTAATAATAACAATAATAATAATAATAATAATAATGAGATACAACAGTTCTCAGATCTCAACATTGTATATAATCTGATTGGAAATCAACATATTCCTCTGGTATGTACAACCAGCTGCTCGAATTCTTGGTGGTTTTTGATGCAAGTCCAAGCTTTGATGAATAGAGAGAGAAGCCATCTCCTTTCCTCCAGCTAGAATCTATTTCCAAAATAAACCCAGTAATCTCGTTTGTTAGTCTGCACTTGTAACCCTGCAGGTGACCCATGGTTCGCTGCTGTATTTCATTTGGTTATATATTTTGCCTTGAATACAAATGGATCTGCTACATGAGGATAACGATAATCCAATCCTATCAGATTAATGGTCAGTAGGGGGCTCATGTCCTGAATATCATATTGTGTTCATGTCAAGGATGAACACAATTCAAACTACACTTCTGCACTTTGCTAAATTGTTAAACGTGTGCATAGATGTTGTAGAAATGTTTTCTAGATATGTCCCAGTAGTGGTGATGACACTATACAATCTCAATTTCGGCCATCTTGAAATGGCAAGTCAAACTCGCATTTTCAGAACCATTTATTCTTGGATTTTAGAAATCTAAATATGTCACATTGTAAAGACTTCACAGTTAACTCACTGTGTAAGTTTCAATGTGTACGTTTCACTGTTAATTTGCATGAATAACCCAAGACAATTCTAAAGTCTAAGAGGTAATACTTTGTGGCAGATCCCACTGCCACACGCCACATAAGTGGCTTTCTTAAGGGTTCCCCAAAACACAGCAGGACACAGGAAGGTGGCGAATTGTCCGGTTTATTGCAAGATTTGACAAATGGAATGAACAGCGCAGGTGGTAACTATGCTAGCATGCTAGTGCTCTCCTGAGTGTGTGTGGTGGTGGCTGGTTGGCCCACAGGTGTGCAGCCTCACCCAGGCAAACCTATTAGCCTGAATCTGACTACGTGAGACTGCTTAAACCAGCCACCAACCACACACATGCCACATAATTAATTCAGCTCTTGTGCTTTCACATTTTACTGGAGGGTGAACTGGGGCTTGGGGTGTACTTACCTTGAATAGTAGCTGCAAGGTCACCAGATCAACTGTGACAAAAGGCTTGTGACAAGTAAATCTGGCCCCCTTAATGGACCCTCACGCTCTCTCTGTCTGCACTCAGTGTACAATCCCAGCATGAAGATGGAAAATACAGAAAAATCACTAACTTCACCCAGCCATACGTTCTAAAATGATTATGTAAAACCAAACTAATTACCATTCTGACAGAAGTATACATTTAGAATTGGAGTGAACATGAAACGTTCCGTTGTATGTGGTGTTAGAGATCCGCTGAATGCGCTGTTTGCTTGTCCTGTAAACAGATAAACAAGGGCGCGCTATTCCCACCACTCGATGGAATGGCAGTTAACAAGCCCAAGAGCTTTAGACACATTTGAAGACCCCGTCTATCGACTTATGTTTATATCTATCTCCTATCTCATGAACATAAGTTCAAGTTTAGGATATTTACATGCGTATACACTTAAGAGAAGAAGGGGGAACAGAATGAGACAAAGAAATGCAACAACACAGTGAACTGGCACACCGGAATCCTGATGTGACACCTCACAGCCATGGGAAAATATGTCATCAAAATTCAGCTTGGGACCATTCAAGGATACACTGTTCATGTTCCCCTATGAATAATGTCAATACAAGGCCACATGCATAGGTTAAATGCGTCTCTCTCTCTCTCTCTCTCTTTGGTCTAAGAACCCAATGTAATGGAATCTGTACATGATCAGGTTTCTATGGCTGTCAGGACAATATTATCATAAGGAATATGAATTTCTGACTTTGTTTTTTTTAAAGCAACCATAATCCACAACACCATAGTATCACAATTCAAAATACATTTTCCCTTTATCATTTGGGATAAAATCAATCTCAAACGTGTTTCTTTAAAGCACCCATAATCCACAACAGCACCATAGTGTATATCACAATTTGTAGGAGCTCTCAGCAAATGAAAGATTGTGCTCATAGGTGGATGGATAAGTGGGCGACACTGGGCGCTGCCCGGCTGCACAGAAAGTGTTACTAGTCATGCATTGTGCTGTCGCTGATACCCAGCTACGGTGACAGCCATTGATTAAGTGTCCTGGGGGAGGAAAGCCACTCACACAATATTGGCACTTACATCATCCATCTTCTGTGTAACAAAGCTGGTATGAAATAACATCTATTTTCGATCCAGGGAGGCATTAGAGAAGCTGTGTATGGGGGAGAGGTCAGAGGTCACCGCTGCACTTGGACACTCTATTATATGCATTGAGCAGGGGAGAAATTGGACTTCACAAGTATTTGTGACAACTTTGGACAGCAGGGATTTGTTTTCTAACGCTATTAAACTGATGACTGGCGCCATGTCGGGGTTGTCTTTAAAAAAAGAAAATCTCTTAAATGAACGAAGTTGAAGGACTTTTCCAAAGGCAACTTTGGCGTCAGTACCTGTGAGTGTGTCTGTATTAAAATGAGTCATTGAGTTTAAATATAGACAGTGTAGATAGACATCATAACCGTAAGTGAACGGGCTACTATGGAATGGAATAGAATATTTTTCAAGCAGCAGCAGTATCGGAGCATATGGTAGCAGCTGTTAGCCGCAAGCGTGACAATCCCTGGGACACAATTACCCCCACCCCCTGCACTTGGTAGTGATGTGATTAAATCGATGACAGGCATCCTCTAGTCTTCATGCTACCTGGAATCCACTTTCAGACGTATAACCGATTCATGAGAATTCCCCCCTTTGAAGTGACATTACAAGGCTGTGGTTTCACCTCCATTGTAGGTTATTCTTTTCTCTCTTTACCTTACCTACTCGTCACTGTTGAGGACATTACAGTAGCTCCTTCACCCACCGTAAGGGACCTTGGCGTGGTACTGGACGATCTTGTAGAATTGCTCTCTACAACATCCGCAGGATCCGGCCCTTCCTACACGAGAAGCAGCACAGATCTTGGTCCAAGTCACCAAGATCTGCACTCACTCCTGGCTGGCCTCCCGGCGTCCACAGTCAAACCTTTGCAGCGTATCCAGAATGCCGCAGCACACCTTGTGTTCAAGCTGCCAAAGTTCTCCCATGTGACTCCCCCTCTTCCGTGACCTCCACCAGCTCCCTGTACAACAAGGCTGTCAGTGGAACTGCCCTCACCTACCTCAGACCCCATGTCAGACCCCATGCCGCAGCTCGAGCGCTCCGCTCAACTACTTCAGCTGGCTGGCTGGTGCCACTATTGCTAAGAGCAAGCTCCGCCAACTCTTTGTGTAGCATGTCCCCTTGGATTCCCTCCAAATAAACTATCACCTTTTTCCACAGCATCTTCATGTGATTTCTGAGTTCCCTAAATGATGCATTGATGAAGATACATACAAACATATGGTTGAACTGGTCCCATTTATTTTTGAGGGAAATTTTAAATATTTAGTGAATAGGATCTTATGAAACCAACTTGTGATGATGTAAGATTTTCTTAAAAATAAACTAAATATGTTGACTTTCAAAGGTTATATTTGCTGGACATTCTAAGACGAACTTTAATGCTTATGCCGGCCTATAATTCTTATTAGGACCTCACTTGAAACCCTGAAGTTGATGTTTCCTCATCAGCCTGCTGCTGTGTTTCCTGCATCCAAAATAGTTCATTAATGACAGTTCATGGTGACATGTTTCAATTCAAATCATATTTGTTGTGTGTGCTGTGCAGACAATGTACATCCGCTGCCAGGTGTACAACTTCACCGCTAACCTCTTCCTCTCCTCCGTTTGCATCCACCATCACCGTCTCTGCTGCTGCTGGCTCTCTCTCACTCCCTTGTTGTGTTGATTCTTCTTCTTCTTTTTAAATTTACCTTCCGCGGGGGGGAGACTTTGCTTATTAGCCTAGCGTAGCACGCTTTGTTGACGTGTGTCCTTCCAATGCCCCGAAGATCGAACAGCTCAACCTCCAGACTTCGTCTGAGCATTCTTCAAGGCCATTCTTTATATTTGACAACAGCACAAAAGAAAGACATGACAGAGCGAGCTCATTTGACTCTTCTTTCCCTTGTATTCCCCTTAGTATGGTGCGTAGGTGTACGTGTGCGTATGTGTTTGCGCACGCGGGAGACACACGTCGTATATGTGATCATTTCTGTCCCTTCGTGTGGTTTCATATTTCATAGCATCTTTCAGAAACAGAGAGAATGAATAATTGAGGAGGCCAAAGCTACCCTCGCTATCTCAGATAGTAAGGGTAGGTTTGGCTGTGCAGAATCCCATGTGGATACCACAAATCTGTGGCATTCATAGCAGTAAAATGATTGACCTACATTGTACGAAGACAGAAACCAACTTGGGAATAATTTTTTATTTGATCAATTTCACACCTGTCGCAAAGTCTCTGACACTCTTAAATGCAACCTTGCCTGGTTGGGAAAAGCTGAAAGCTTTCTTAGAAAGATATATTGCTGTAGGGGTGTTAACTTAAGATGACATGATGAATCTCTAAATGAAAAACCATCAGATTTTCTCTGAATAGGAGGCTCACCAAGCACAGTATTAATCAGTTTGGTTCTTTCTCTACAATTCTGAAGTGAATCATTAATTAATCAATGATACTTAATCAGTATATATTTTATGCATCGTATACACTTATAAAATAATGAACATAATTTGTTGTATTATTTCCTATGACTACTGCATGAAGTACAAGAGATAACAACAATGAGATAAGAATGAACCTTTTAGCGCCTTGTCAATCAAACCTGCTGATGGTCTGAGGGAGAGGCTGCTCCTCCACCTCCTCCTCCTCCTCTCCTTCCTCTCTCAGGGCCTGCTGCCCTGCGATAATTGCAGCCCCAGACACGGGTGACACCGATCGGCATGATGGGTGGCGTACACTGCCTGTCGCGTACGCCGTTGCCTTGGCTCGTCTGATCCGCGCCTCAATTCTGTGGGAAGCTAGCAGATAAGGGCGTGAAACACTGGCTGGTATTTTAGCTCAACCTTTGTCCCCTCCAGGGCTGGGAGATTGCTATCAGAGCCAGCGTAGCAGGGAAAGGTCAGCAGCACCGCACCAGCAAATGAGGCTCCCCTTTTTCTCCAGAGCTGTCTCAATTAGAGGCTCAACAAACTTTTCTTTGTTGACTGCTGCTAATGATCACAGCAGAGGGGCTTTCTAAAGTTGGGCATGCCTCGTTTTTGAGCCAGTTTTGAGACATGACTTTAGTGAGGAGGTTATTATAGTGATTGTGTGTCTTTGCCCAGCACTTGACTGTAACCTTTCCTGGTCGCCTTCCAGTTGACCCGGTGAAGATTATCTCCTAAACACCATGCTGCCACCCACATGTGGATTCACAGTGGAGATGGCAAGAGAATCTGCCTGTCGGTCTGTCAGTCTGTCTAGATCAGGGGTGGGCGACATCTTTTTCCTGAGGGCCTGACTGACTTAGATGAAGTAGGTGAAGGGCCACACATGGACAATTTAATTGAAACATGAAACACATAAAGTTGAATTATGTTAAACTACATGAATTTGGTAGACATGACAGAGTACTTTTCAATAGGCCATTGGCCAGCCCAGAAGACCTGGGTCCTTGTTTTAAAAAAACAAGAACTTTCTGTTTACAGCTGTATGTGTCAGTCTGGTGTACTCTGAGGTTACAATGAAACGAGTATAAAACAATCCACTTTAATGCAATCAACTTTTTAAGTAATTACATTTTTATATTTAGCATTCTAGTACACACCTGCATCACTTGAATGAGGAAAATATTCAAATTCACAGACACACATGTTGAACAAACTCATTGTGATATTCATGAATGCAATGATTTTGAAATGTTTTACTTGTGCAGCTAACTGAAACTTTAATTCCATTCCAATACAAACCCGAGTCACTGAAAAAAGAAAGGATTAGGTTAATATGTATTTCCTGAATATGAACAAACACATTGTCTTGTACATGAATACATTAATTCTCCGTCAGCTGTGTAACATAGTCACATTATACTTCATTGCAGCAGAAGGTTTGTTCACACATACGCTGAGCCAAACAAAACATCTCTAGTCACTAATCTCGGTTTTGGGATTCATTAACAAAAAGAATGCTTTTTCTTTACTTTTAGGGGGTTGTTTCATTTTCCTCTGAGGCCTTCTGCGGGTCGGGTTCAGATGGTCCATGGGCCGGTTCCGGCACTGGGGCCGTATATGTTGGCCATGTCTGGTCAACATCTATCTATCTAGATTCAAGATTCAAAGGGCCTTATTAGCATGGAAAACTTAAACATTGCCAAAGCACAAAACTATCTGTCCATCTATCTATCTCTATGTAAGTATGTATGTGTGTACGTATGTATGTATGTATGTAGCTATCTATCTTTCAGGCTTTGTCTTATGAGAAGAAGCAACGTCAAAGATCTAAGCAAATTACGAACATGTTTCATACTTCTCCATGATCTATAAGTGATGATGTTTATCCTGTTAAAAGTAGCACCAGTAGCTTCATCAAGATCCAGGCTTACGATCAAGCATTGCCAGTAAGGTCATGTGCTTGGTCTGATCCGACATCGGCCTCTATTTTATTATGCCTCAGATAACCCAAGGCCTGGAAGCCTCACATAGCCAGGGTGCACGGAGGGCACTAGAATAGATACAGAAGTGGTGTTAATACTTATTATTTAATGACGGGTGGAGTCATACTGATCTGCGGAGCCTAGAGAGAGAGCCTCAGAGTCAGTTCAGTTACCACTACTTGCCATGCCTTCAAATGGGCGCCGGTCGAGATAAGCACATTCCGATCCTCTGGGAGAGTGAACTGAATTTCATCATTGGTTCTTGAAGGCACCAGTTATTGGATCTGACCTGAAGAGATAGTGCTGCATTTCCATTGGTCGGCTGAAAGTATGCAGCCATATTCAAAGGGTTTGTAAATGATTATGGGAGATGGAAAACACGCTCCATGGAGAAATACATGCATAAATATTTCTAATGAGCCAAGAAATTGGAGAATGTTGTGGAAAATTATGATTGGTTATTTATTTTGCCAGCCTTTTCTAAGTGTTCCCTTATTTGTATTAGTGGCATGCCAAAGGAACACACATTAAAAGATGTTGACATTTGTTCACTACTTTGCAATATCTAATATTAGCTCAGGTGGTTACTCACTCTAAATCAGCAGCTTAGATCTCTGGTCCTATCTATACTGTTATGTATAGATAATTTATGGCACAGCGTGGGCCAGCTTCAGGAGCCATTGATTGATACTGTGTGGCATTAACATGTTGCCGTACCACACCGACAGCCTTGTAATTACCACTTTGTCCCTTGAAAGTCAACACTATACCTCCGCACCTGGTTGCTAATGAGGGATGATTAAATATCCCTAGTGCAGTTCAGGCTATGATTGGGCCTCAGAAAGGTCAAATGCAGGGGCCCTATAGGGACAACATTTACACTCAAATTTCCTGTCCAAGTGGAGTTTGTATTGATCAGCATGCCAGCTGTGACCAAGGACAGTGTGAGCATGTACGCGTGTGAATGAGATCCCAGCTGAAAACTCCCACTCCCCTCCCTACTGGGGATTCCTTGTTAGACAGATCAGCACCGTTGCCTTGAACGTTGTCCTCTTAGTCAGCAAAACAGAAAACATTAAGGACAAATGTTTTGCGATGTGTGTGGATGGGAATGAAATAATGGGCCCTTAGCGTCCCTTGTCCAACATACATGCGAGATGCAGAGAGCGGAGAGAGAGAGAGAGAGAGAGAGAGAGAGAGAGAGAGAGAGAGAGAGAGAGAGGGTGGTGGGGAGGGAGACAGAGAGAGAGAGTTAGAGAAAGAGGAGAGCGAGAAAGACTGGGAGTATGGGTGTGAGATTCAATTCAAACGATCTTTTATGACTTCCAGCTCAGTAACAACATATCCTGGCTCTGTTTTGTTTTTTTGCAG
>OMKP01078832.1:0-24386 GCA_900302375.1 Bathygadus melanobranchus
ATCTTAGCGCGCGCGCACACGCACGCACGCACGCACACGCACGCACGCACGCACACGCACACACACGCACCTCCTCAGCTAAATACCCAGAGAAGGTCACACGCATTTCTCACTTTCATCGTCTTTATCGCTCAGCGACAGTAAATACAAGGTGGACGAACCCTGCGTAATGTAAGCAGCTGCCTGAGCTGCTAGGTAGAGCGAGAGAGTAGAGACAGTGAAAGAGGGAGCGAGAGGCAGGAAGAGAAAGTGTAGTAACGAGGAGGGAAGCAAAGACGAGGCGTCCTTTTAGATTTTTGGGTTGCTGTCGGCCTCACAGCAGCAGCAGCTACACAGACAAGACAAGACGGTGAGTCTAACAAGTAAAAATACAGCAGTAACACTTCCTTCACTGTATTATACGCAGACAATACACTGCTTTTGATTAAATGAAGAGATGTCAAGAGATGTATCTATCTATATCTTTCTAGATATGTTGATATACAGAGTGCAAAAGAGATGAGAAGACAGAGCGATGGAGACAGTTGATAGTTCTCCTAGCAGGGTCTTGAAGGGCTGCCATAGGTGTGGGTGAATGTGTTGTCAGCGACAAAGCTGCCTAACAGAGGAATGAAACTCCTCCTGTCAGTAGGGAGCTCTCTGGGCTTTCATAACACCAGGCGCCTGCCAGTGTGTTTGCATGAACGCAAGAGCATTACGCGATCAAGAGACACCAATCCATCGCCATCTTGGTATTTGCAGTAAAGTGTTTGCATTGTGAAGAGTAATGAGGAGCGTCATTCAGTCTCAAATCCCCAACACCGAATGCATAAACAATGCATTAACAAAACACCTAGCTGGATACGAGACTGTTCTGTGGTTTCAGAATTTACGCACCTCTCTCACCCACCCAAGCACACAGATTCTGAAAAACCTTCCAGAGCAAATCAAGCTCTAAACAGCAGCAGACGATATCTAACCAACTGGAATTATTTGAAATATCACAGGCTCTTAATCAGGCAAACATCGATGGAGCGCCCTTGTGCCTGGCTGAGGAGGAGACAAGAGCTTTTTTGGATGGTTAGAGTGCAATTCACTTTTGCAGAAAACCCAGGCCTTTCCAATGAGTAATCACTACATTGGAGAGCAGGAGGCAACGGAGGAGGAGAAGTAGCAGGAGGGTTTGCACCTACTGGTGTGGTGTGATGCCCCAACTGGGCTGAGCCACATTGATTCCTATAGATAGCAGATTTGGCAGGGGTGTTCACAAGGGAACAGAAATGGGGAAAGAGAGAGGAAAAGAAGAGAGGAGAGAAAGACAAATGGATCCCTCTTTCCTCATCTTCTCTATATGTGTGTGCATCCCTGGAGGCTGAGGCTGTTAGGTACAACAAAGGAGGCTAGGAAGCGATGGAGAAGCCCTCTGTGACCATATGCAGGGAGAGTACAAAGGAAGAGTTTACAGGTAAACAGTGAGAAGCAGCTGGCTGAGAACCAGAGGCCAGCTCAGGTTTCAGTCAGCCTTCAAACCCTAATTTTCTACCATTGGCAACCACACAGAGGTGAAACTGGACTGTTGCACAACAAAGGAATGAGTCAAACCTACTGGCAGAGTAACAACATTCTCAGACACAAGTTACGACTCAATGAATAGGGACATTGAAGCTGTCAATCATATCAATACAATGAAAAAAGGCCTGGGTTGTAATAACTTTATGCCACTATTACCTGGTAGCTGTGAGGCTAAACAAGTAACCCCTAGAGAATGTAATATTTAGCTAATAAAAAATGTGATGTGTAAAAGATTTAAAAACAAGCCTGTAATTGTATGAAATGTGAATGTGTAGTGATATATATCTATATATATAGTAAAATGTATATAAAGAGAGACAATACACACTATGTTGGGCACAATGTGTATAGCAACATAAAGTATGTTTGTACGTAAGCTACCTTAAAGGCCTGTGGAGGCCAAGTGGTTTAGTTGGAACACAAGCAGGCAGCAGCACACGTAATCAAAAAGCCCACTACAATTAACTGTACTTTTTCACAAGACCCTGGGGTTTACTGTGCAGGCACAGGCAAACACATGGGAGTGGGCGTTCCTGACTTTAACCTCCACGAGTCACATGATCAGACGACGCTAGGGTGCTACGAGACGCTAATGACGGCAGTCATTTGCCACGCTGCCGATTCTCAAAATGAAGCACTTGAGGATGAAACAACTTCATTGTCGTCTGTAAGGGGATCTAGGAAATCAATGGCGAGAGCTCTCTTGCCCCCCCTCTCTGTCTGTCTCCCTCTTTAATAAATCATCACGGAGGCCATCTTTGAGCTCGCCGACTCACTGTGCACCTCCAGGCTACGTTTCTCTCCCTCCCTCCCTGCACTGGTCTCACCTCACACTGCGGGGGTGGGGGGGGCATCGAAGGCTGCCAGGAATCTTCATTATGTGCGTAGTGGCCGGCTCTGTGGCTGCCTAGCCAAGAAGTCAGGGATAATTAGGATTTTAGCCAGGTTTTTTAATATATATTTTTATGGGCTTTTTATGCCTTTATGGACAGGAGAGTGGAGAGAGACAGGAAAGTGGGTTGAAAGAGAGAGGGAATGACATGTAGCATAGGACCGCAAGTGGAAATCAAACCTGGATGGCTACGAGGCGTATCACCATGTGTTTAGTGCATTAGTGGGTTGAGCTACCGAGATGCCTACTGCCGCTTTCTTTTTTTGTTGTTTTGTTTGTGGGGAAGGCGGGGGGGGTAGAATGTTGGAGGCATGATTGGCTTTGCCTTCACTTCCCCACCACAACGCCTTGGCGGGCCCCCATGATTTTATTAACGGGAGATCCTGCAGGTTTACGGCTTTGAGGCAAACAGCAATTTTGAGGCAATTGTGATAATTACAAGAAAACTGTTAGCGGGAACACAATACTACTAGATCCCCCACCACTTTTTCTACTACATCACTAACCCCACCCCCCCCCCAACTCACAAATCTCATCTACATAGATCTACATAGCCCTTTTCATGATTAAATATCATAGATACGTTCAAACACACACACATACATACGCACACTTAGTAGTTCAAACTGGTTTAAACAGTGGCTCTCTGCCCTGAAGGGCAAAGTATGCATAGTGGAGGTGGCATTTACATTCAGCTCTCCACCCGCAGCATTTGTGATGTCGCATAACAAACGAGATGAACAACGAGTTCTCTGTGGTTGAATTAGAGCTGGATAAACTACTAGTTACAATTGATAAACAAGAACAGTTGTGAAAATAAATCATGGAAATCAATAGGCATAATCATAATAAAAAAGGTTTACATAGAAAATGATGTGTTCACAAACATGACATTTGCTATTGAAATGACGCCGGCTGTGTCTTAAATTCAATTGTTCAAGTTGAGATTATATGCAACATAAATGAACGCCTGCTGCAAACAATAGCTGAAAATACATTTTTTTTTAATCCTAAGAACGTTGTTTAGAGCTTAGAAACAAGTGAGAGGAACACGTTTTTAATTTGAATAAAATCAATAATTGTGTTGACTTGCAGTATATTGCCTTGCCTTGCTGTCTTCTCATCTCTGTGGCTAATGTTTCTTTCATGAGCCAGGCCCAGTGCTGGTGACATTATAACTACAGCACTTCCAAAACTCCCCAAAGGAGCAGTGAAAATGGTTGGCGTAAAACACAATTAGTATGGTCCATATGGCCACTGTGGCGGAGGAGGAGGAGGAGTGCTCCCAAGTGGTCCCTACAGAGGTCCGTCCTTTTGTTACCTTAAAGATCAAACTGTTGTCATAATAATAGGAAGATTTCTAAACTCATAATAGGAACCTTGTGTTTCTAAGAAGGCCAGTTGTCGCTTGAATGGAGCCCCCCACATTGCCAAATAGCTCCTGGCCAATAAATTGGCCTTTCCTAGCCTGATAGCGTAATCGATAGCGTAATCAATAGCTCCTTCATCATGATTAATGGTCGATATGGGATAATGGGGAAATTTAATGTGAGGGGAGCGTTACTTCCTCATTTCATTGCACAGCCCTATTGACTGGTTTGAAATTATGTTTTCGACCAATGAAATTATTGTATTAAAAAAAAGAAAACAGGCAATGTGTTTGACCAAGGTAAACCGAGCCAAGAAAACAAATTTGCTGTGCTTAAGGGGCATCTCATTCACTGATAGCTCCATCTTCCCGTCCTGACAAGCCCTTTCTTGCCTGAGAAATGCAGACACCTTTTACTGAGTAGCAGCGAACAACAACAGCTTGAGGCAACAGATTTATTACAAATTGATCCATTAGATAGCACTGCTCTGCTCTTCTTTCCCCTCCGTCTCACTCTCCGTGTCTCTCGTTCTCTGACAGCCTTCCCCTGATGCTAGCGGGAGTGTATCAGAGTGGAAGCACTACAGTGGCAAATCTAAACCCAATCCACAGAACTCATTTTCTCTGTGCTGGCTGCTGGAACCGGGGTGCCGAGACAACATGTCCATCCTTAAACCCGGTCAATCCAGCCTTTAGCCCCGATGCCTGAACTCCAGGCTCGGCTGGCTCAATAGCTGTGCCTAACCAGCAAGGGCGAGCAAGGACAAGGAAACCCTACAGTGGGCTAGTTATGTACAGAGGAGAACTAGATGGACAGAGAGACATGAGAGGAATGGAACTACACCACAGGGGGTTACTTCCTTAAGGCACCACCAACCCTCCTTCTCACTGCAGGCTTACATGATACTGCTAAACCAACAGACAAAGGCTCAAGGACGTGGCTCTACATACACCAATGCAAATACGCCATACAGCCATACAAACACTCCCACACAAAAACAACAAGTAGACAGAAAACGTTGGTTACACTGCCAGGCTAATTTCTTCCTTCCCTGTTTGCTATGCTATGCTCATAGTCTATAGAAAAAGCATGCGGTCTGAAGCCATTTGGTTCATGACCAAGAAATGCGACACACTTTGAAAATTGTGACTATATCTTATTTAGCCAAATACCCTAGCCTATAGCCTAGCCAAAACAATTAAGTCATCCTAATCATTTAACTGCTTAAGATGATTCTGACTGATACAGATATTATTTAACTTAATTGCAGTGTGAGAAACAGAAAGGGTTTACAAATCATTATCATTTTGTCTAACAGAGCTGTAATATGAAGCCTAGCCCGAAGCTAGTCTATTATTAGCCTAGCTAATGAGTAAAAACGCGTCTGGCGCTGCCGTGTACCGTGAGGCCAATAAGTCAATGAAAGGTTCACCTGACTTGCATCCTTTAATGGCTCACATACTGATAACAAATATTTATGTCCGTCTCAGAGGTATTTCTTGAGGCGTGAATAGCTTGGCTCAGCCTCTTTAACAGTAAGCATCTGCAAAGGGGAAACGTGCTGCCAATTTCCACAATGACACAAGGAAATAGCATAGTGGCCATTGTGCTACTCTTCACCCTTGCTTCTCCTGCCGTACTTGACAATAAAAGGTGGAGGATGTAACAAAAGATATTGGCTCCGGTGTGGAGTAAGTGTGTGTAGCCCCGGAAAAGGATATTGTCTAAAGATGGTGCAAATATCCAGGAAAAAAGAGAGAAAGAGAAAGAGAAAGAGAGAGAGAGAGAGAGCGAGAGAGAGAGAGACTAGTGCCGTGACATTACATGAGGCAATCTCCTACCTAGTCAGTAGTGACACACACAGCGGCAGAGGTCCCCCCCCCCCCAGGGGCTGGCCAGTTGATCCTTCACCAATTTCCCCTTCCTCTTCCAGTGAGGGGGCAGAGAGCTGGGTTTGTTTTTCTTTTTATCTCATCTTGTGCTATTTGGCTTTCAGATAGTCTACGTGCGATTGTTGTGTTTTTCCAAATAAGTAAATATTACTACTACCCTGCATGTTACAGCATGGGTTTGTGCAATTGTGCATGTGAGTAATATTATGTGTGGGCCAACCTGATGATTGGACCAAAAGCACACACATGCACAACCACACAATGGCAACACACAATAGATGCCTTCATTGCTATTTGGAATTGTTTCACAACTGCCTACACAATGTAAACACAGCATCCATTTAGTTTCCATACAGCATTTTGTACAATCACCTCGATCCTCAAAGAGCCAAAGTCAAAGAAGACATGGAAGCAAGTGGCAACAATCCACACATACAAAACTAACAATGCAACAGAGGTAATTATTATGCACACAGAACCAAGTATTTTCCACATACCCTATATTCCTGATATATTCTAGGCCCTGGCAATGCCAGAAATAAATTGTGAAATGTGTCTGAGATCTTCAGACAGAAACCCAGTCCAGGTGCACCAAACCGGCAAACAGGGAGCTTTTTCTAAAACAGGACGCAAACCAACAAGACTTCACCCGGGCCCGGGCTGAAAACGGATTTAATCACATAGAGTACATCAAACACCAGCAGGTGTATAGGGCAAGACAGCACGCAATTGTTAACCCAAATAGCATTTGCTGATGTGATCTCCTCTCTTCCCACGATTGTGGGCCCGTATCTAACAAAGATGAGGTATGTTGTAGCACTCATGGATCTTCTCTTATGAGAGGTGAAGGGAGGCTGTCAGTGAACACAAAGAACACATCCAGCACATCTCGCCCTTGACTTGCTTTGGGATGAAGAGATGGCAGGCAAGGAGAGGAAAGAAACACAGCGAGCTCACCTCATGTCTGCCATTGTGCCCTGTGTGTGTCAGTCCAATATCTTAACACAACACAAGGCTCTGCCACAGCCAATTACCCTGCTCTTGGCATTGGAAGTGAAAAAACATCTTGGAGAACAATGAAAAGAGCTTGGCTTGTTGCGCGTGCTGTCAGTAAGTGCTGACAGATTGTTATTTTTAATGAATATACAACACTTCAATGGCCCATCAAGAGGTCTTCCACTGAACATTGCTCCTTTGTTCACAGCATTAATTCTCTATGTAACCACAAAATACCCTCCAATGAGATGGTTATTAGACACTAGAAAGGTAAAGGTTTATCAGGTTCATCTACAATGCTCAATATTATCAGCAATAGAAAATGACAAGAAACACAGAAGCACACACAAGATATATTTTAATATTTAAAACAGGATGAATACCTAGTTGATAAACTAGGTATAGGTAAATATTTTCTGTCTGGTTCCAGTGAGCCACTGTTTGATAATGTGCTTCTACAACTAACTCAATTTTAAAGCCCATATGTATGGAACAGTGCTAGGCAATGCAAAAATGCCCAAAACATCGGCACATCTATCAATTGTGATGCCATATGGCTCATAAGAACACAGAGCGTGTTAGGATCTTTAGTGCGGTCATATGGACATTGCATCCGCCTTAGCTCCATGTCCTGAGGATCGATCAACTTGATTAGTTGTCTTATTGTGTGTTGAGATACCACATAACCTCTGTGGATCTCTGGCAATAGCCATCGATATCTTTACACCAGCTCATTGCTCGCCTCACCTTGCACGAATGTAGCCACCTCAGCAAATTAATTGATGATGATTAATTCCAACCTAAAGTAATTTCTGACTTAATTCTTGAAATGTAATCTTGTAATTCTGAGATTACCCATAAAAACACTGGCACTTTTTTGCGTGGCCCTTATACTTTTCTGTACATCAGATATATACAACACAAGAAAAATGTGAATTTCACCTTGAAACAAGTAGGGTTAGGGTTAGCCTAACCATAACCCTAACCCTAACCCTAAGTGCTGTATGCAAGCATGTATATGCAAACTACACAAACTAACCTTATAACCAACGCATGCTATACACATATTTCAATATAAGGACTATGGAGACTATGCCTGGTGTGTTGGAGACACAATCCTTTAATATAATGTGTGCTGAATGTAAGATCCATGATCTCGAGGAAAAACAGCAATATGCCATTCAGGCAAAGCGTGCAAACAGTGAATTCCCCAAGCAGCTCAACAGCAAGAGAGGGCTAGAGCACAGGAAACACACCGCCTCTTACTGAGAGCTGCCTCTAACTGTTTTTTACTTTACCACACATCATTCACAGGGCACCACGATCCCTCCAAAACAAGGACGTTAAGCACTTAATTATTACTCATCGCTAACATTTTCAACTACTGCCGCAAGGCTACACAGCTAGATCCCAGTAGGTATTCCTAACTTTGTATATTCATACATTCCAAACAATCCTAAATCTTTCTACATTTTAGAAAGTCAATAAATATCCTCGCCTACTCTGCATTCTGACATCATACCGACAGGTAGCTTAAATTTAAGGTAGTGGTATGCTTGCAGTTGCACTATTTTAAAGCATGGCAGCATGGATATAACAGGCAGGTGGATATAGCTAAACTAAATCACTGTCAATGATATGTAAATGATATGTAAAAGACTATTTTAAAAAATATTAAATAAACAACTAGCATGCACAAAAGCAGTGTGATTTTGCAAACATCTGTTCAAATAGACCTGTGTAGTATTCAAAGCTACTGATAAAAATAAAAATCACAAATTTCGTTGTAATATGTATTACACTCTAGGCAAATTCTATTTTTAAAAGTCAAAGCATATTGTAAATGTCCTGCATCTGACATATGAATAATAAATGTTCCTGAACGTGATGACAACTTGAGCCATGAGTAGCCTAAATAAAACAATACTTCACTTCACAACAAAGGCACAGGGCAACAAAATGTGGCAACAAAGCTTGTACTTTACTATTCCTATACAAAGCCATAGAAGCACAGTCCAATTTTAAGTTTGGTCACATGTCAAGTGCAATGCAAACATAAACACTACACTTGTGTTGATACTGGCATGTCTTAGTAATGTTTCTAATGAAACAATGTATTTATAATATGCCTTAACATTTAAACTGAATAAGAATATAATTCCATGTTAGGGCATCCAGGGAAAGACTCAACGATAAACAATAGCACTGCTGGAGAAAACTGAGAACTAGTCACCCAAACAAAGAGCAAGTTGGCTAGCCAGCTAATAGTAGCTACTGACAATGGCTTAACGGGCATAGGCTACTTCCTGGAAAGCAAATGCTGTACTGAACGTTACAAGTTTGACAATACGTGTAATTGGCTATTAAATGCTTGCCGATCTCTGAAATGATAAACACTCAGTATATGCTGTTAACTGGTACAATACAGCTGCTTGCGTCCACGTATTAGACGGGCTTAGTTTGCTAGCGTAGTTCAATCACTGCTGGTTAGTAACGTTAGCATCCGCTTCATAGTAACAAGTCTATCAAGCTAGCAGCAAGCTAATGCTAGTGGACAAATTAGCCGGGTACCTAGCCAACGGTTAACGCTAGCATTCCAATGTTAACACACTGTTTGATGTTATTGCTTAGTTCTGTAACGTGTAGTTCATTATAATATCAAAGACAGAACACCGCGGCCCACGGCGCGCAACACTTACCTCGAAAGCTTCCTCTACCACATCTGTGATTTGTTTGATGAGCGCCTGCAACAACAAACAATAGCAGCAGCAAAGGCAATTAGCTAACGTTAGTTAGCCAAGTATCACCACTATAGAGTGGTAGCTGTGCGGCTGCAGTGCCACTTGTGTCTTTCTTTATGTGAATGTAACGGAACGGACCACGTTTGACAATGTTGTCATAAATGATGGACTTGAGAATTAAGAGGGAGTAATCGCTGTCGGGATGCTCTGACTAGTGTATGTGAGAGGTACTCAGCATGACAGCATCCTTCTTCATCTTAGGGTGAGAACAGTTGGGGTTCCCCAAGTTTCACTGGTAAAATACCGACACCTACTGGCAAAAACGGTATCACCCAAACTGAAAGCTCGACTACACAGCCTGCAGCTACAGTTGGTACTGTATGTATGAATCCCCTCTTGAATACAATACAATACAATACAATACAATACAATACAATACAATATAAAACAATACAATACAATACAATACAATACAATACAATACAATACCAACTAAATTGTAATGATGATAACACGACGGCTAATGATGTTATCATCATTAGCCGTCGTGTTATCATATCATGCCAACAATAAAAATAATGATATTGATAACATCTCAAATATAACAAAAAATGGCGTTCAGATCAAATCCAGACAATACAACTTAATAAATAATTTCTACTTTGAGTTCTATATTTTCTTAAAGGAGCAGTGTGTAGGATTTCGGGGGATCTATTGGCAGAAATCGAATATGATATTCATAACTATGTTTTAGTGTATAAACACCTGAAACTAAATATTTGTGTTTTTTCAGCAGCTTAGAATGAGCTCTTCATATCTACATAGGGAGAGGGTCGCCTTCCATGGAGGCCACCATGTTGCTCCACCATATTTCTACAGTAGCCCAGAACAGACAAACCACTAAATCCTGCACACTGCACCTTTAAACTGTTGTTTATGATGTGTAATGTTGTTGATAAAGATAAATTAATACATACACACAATTTCAAAGGGGGTTTACAGCCTCACAGCCACCTCAGGCAGGATAACTTTTATACATTGATAACACACTCACACACAATTTCAAACGAAAAGTTAATTAACAATGTGGCCCTGTCCCTATTCTTTCCAGTCAAGAATTAAAGACATGATTCACTGCCACCTAGTGGTTAAAGAAATTACCTGAACAGAGTGGCACCCTATTTTATACAGTCTATGAGTGGCACATGAGCCCACAAACACTTCGGTAATGGCGAGGAAAATAAAAATGTTATTTTATCCTGCGTTTATACATGTATAAATGTATTAGTGAAAATTGTGTATTCAGTTAATACAAATATAACAATATCCAGACCCTATTAACATAGAACATTTCCTTCATGTTTAGCTAAATAAGACTCTTTGTAATCTATTCTCAAATGCCTCAACAATAGTCTTAACAGTTAATATGTATGGATAAATGTAACACGGTTGCAGCCGCTAAAAATCTACACATCTTTATCGCTAACGCTACCAGTAAATTGCACTGCACAGTATTAACCACTAGATGGCAAATGTGTCAACTAAACTAATAATTTATAAAATATCTTAATTCAATTAAACATAAAACATTAATTGGGAGATATACTGTAATTGACATGATCCCACAAACAACCTGTTATGAACAACACAAACTTTTTTCTTCTTCCAATGTGTTGTTATACAGGACCTTATAACAAAGGACAAGAAGAAAATGATTTAGATATCAACCAATGGAGGAATTGTTGTCAAGTTGTTAGGTTCCCTGTGCTGCAGTCTGACAGCACCACGATCAGACTTACACTCCCATTGCGAGGCAAGTGAGCTTATCTGCCCACCAAGAAAGCTCTGGATCCTTTTACCTAGAGGGCCATAAATGGCATCCATCTGCACCAGGCTCGTGTTTCGTCTTCACACTGACACTCCAGTTACATGCCACACTTAAAAGTTTGCTAGGAGTCCCTTAATACAGCTTCACTCTCTAACTTATGATAAAGGTAACTTTTATGATTTCTCCATTTCCTAGTTTTGGTTTGTGCTAATACCGTTATATTTTAAGATATGCACGTTTTAACGTCCAAGGACATGAAAACCATCAATAGATTTGAATTAGATTTGCACATTCATATTAGTATTATAAGTAGCATAAATTATACTGTTGTGTTGCAGAATTCAATTCAGACATTTCATGCAGAATTAATTGTTTGCATCATTCAAAATACCAAAAACAGCCACAAGACACTTCCAATTATATTGTTTATTACATATTTCTGCCAACGCTTACAGCATCACTAGAGCCACCGGACAAGACGCGTTGCACATACAGTAGTCATTTAAACTGCTCACAGCAGCACCTTACTACACTTAGAGTAGCTCTGCTGAATTATTAGGAGACAGGGCAAAGATCACTAGAACTCACAAGAAGCAAAAAACGAGTATTCTTTCACCAGCTACAAAGACAACAAAACATAAAGATGGAAGCTCTTCAGGAGCCAAGGCGTACTTGAAGGATGGGGGGAGTTGCACACTAGACTAGAAGACATGTTCGGTGCCACAGGTGACGTTCTTGGACCTTACAGGTGACGTTCTTGGACCTTGGATTTAAATACTATATTCCAACTTCTCTCTCGGAGCAGGCGGACAACCTAGCGTGGCATATGTGTGTGTAGGTTATTTATGCATGATGAAAACATCGGCCCAAAGACAGTGGTTTAGATAGGGTGCCTGAAGTTCTGGCCGGCGAACCGGGCCTTGTCACCAAGCTCCTCTTCAATCCTGGAGGAAGAAGACAGGATGGTTGAGTTGGCTGGATCAGTGAATAGTTTTGAATGAGAGCATGCAATGTTATTCATGCCCAAGACAGACACACCAAGATTAGTGTCAATAATCACAAATACACAAGACAAGATCTCTGAAAACATTTTAGGATTTACAAGAATTTAAGATTGAGGTCCACACACAAATACTTTAAATATACTTATTTAGAACATATTCAAATATCAACCAATGAAATAAACTAATGCATCCTTATGTATATTTAATGTGTACTTCCTCGTATAGAACTCACCTGAGCAGCTGGTTATACTTGGCCAGGCGCTCAGATCGGCACGGGGCACCCGTCTTGATCTGGGAGAGGAATCAAACAAAAGTTATTCCTCTTAAAAACACCACCCTGCAACAGTCTGCATTCAAAAGAACGTCACCTCCATCTCAACTTACAGGATGGTGGCTCTTGTTTCCATTTCCCTTTCACATTTTCGATTATCTTACCTGTCCGGTGCAGAGTCCAACAACCAGGTCAGCGATGAAGGTGTCCTCTGTCTCTCCAGAGCGATGGCTCACCATCACACCCCAGCCATTGCTCTGGGCCATCTTGCAACTAAAAAAAAAACAACCCCTCAGTCTACTGTAAAAAGACATTTGACAAAGTTGGATGGCTTAGGTTTACAGCCCATAATACTCACGCCTGCAAGGACTCTGTCACGGAGCCAATCTGGTTGACCTTGAGGAGCAGGCAGTTGCAGGCCTTCTCCGCCACCCCCTTGGCGATGCGTTTGGGGTTGGTGACCGTGAGGTCGTCTCCCACCACCTGGATGCTGGTGGTGGCGGTGAAGTTGGACCACGCCTGCCAATCGTCCTGGTCGAAGGGGTCCTCAATGGAGACCACTGGGAGAGGAGGAGCAGCAACACAGGCTCAGAGACTGAGTCATATTTTGATGGTTTAGACAGCAGGCTGGTGTGTGCAATGCCTTAAAAAACTAAATTGTACACTATTTTTTGTGTTTCATGTATATTTATGTGAATGTGAATCTAGGCGAATAGGAATTTCCTTGAAATTCTATATTAATTCTATATTATTTAAGTATTAAATACATCTGATCATTTTAGATCGCAATGCAAATAATAACAATATTGATGTTGTCGTCTACTGTATTGTATGGATACAATGTTCTTTTCCTGACATTTTCTGATCCAATCTCTACGTAGCTACTATAATGTTAAGTTGGACCGTTTCCTCCTCATCTCCATAACCATAATTAAATGCTCTCCATCATGTGGTCAGAAGCACAAGATTACCAAAAGAGGAAATAAGAGTGTCTTGTATAAACGTTTAGGGAGCCATACCTGGATAGTCCTTGACGAAGCTCTTGTAGAGGTCAGCTAGCTGGTCGGGGGTGATGTAGCGGCTGGCGTCGTCGGGTGACTTGAAATCCAGGTCGTACTTCCCACCCTTGTAGAACTCTGATGCAGCCACATCCATGCCGATCACGATCTTGTCAGTGTACCCGGCCTTGCCGATGGCAGTCTTCAGCAGCTCCAGAGCTTTGAGTAGCGCAAACAAAGAAATAATCACCAGACTCATTCATTCATTCATTCATTCTGTTGAGGCTGCTTTTGGTGTTTTTGTAATAGACTATCGGCAGTGCAACTATATTCACCGATAGTAATATGTAACAAATTGCATGTGTTTAGACTAGTTTTAGTACACACACACACACACACACACACACACCAGCGACCTTCCGGTTGCCAGACAACCGCTCTAACCCCTGAGCTACTGTCGCCAACAACTCTTTAATCTTAAGAGTGCTGTGCCCCACTGGGGTATTTGCGATATCAGCACCTTGATATCAGCACCCCGATACTGAGGAGCTGACACTCAATCCATTATTCAGCACCGAGTAAGGGCCTTAATTTGGAAACCATGTGTTGGCCCAGGAGTGACATTCATGTCTTGAGAGCCATCAAACCGGGGTCAGAAGGGGGCACACTGGCCTAACAGGGGCTGCCAAGACCCTCCCAGTAGTTGTCAAAAGCTACTGTTTAGAAGTGGCTTTTAAAGTGTTTTTAACATGGACATACATTAGTAATACTAGGCAGCAATATTGAATACTGAGCTGTATTCATGTGGTCTTATTCCATGTCATTTGTTTGACTTTTTTTGTGCAAAACATTTCCATTTTGTTGTCCTTTGTGTTACATTTGAACCCCAGGAAGCCTGGCTCATAACAGCATTCAGCTGTCCTTCTATAAATAATGGCTGTGTTCCACTTGCAGCCAAAAGGTTCTGGGTTCAAACTTGATGGCACATCTCTGTGTTCATAATAGCCTCTTACAGTAAATGTCTTAGCCAAAGCCTCAGCTCTTTTCTTGGCAGCGCAGCTATTCCAATCGCTCTCACCTTCCTTGTTCTCCAGGATGTTGGGGGCAAAGCCGCCCTCGTCTCCCACATTGGTGGCATCCTGGCCATACTTCTCCTTGATGACATTCTTCAGGTTGTGGTAGACCTCGGCTCCGATGCGCATGGCCTCCTTGAAGCTGCTGGCGCCCACTGGCAGGATCATGAACTCCTGCATGGCCAGCTTGTTGCCGGCGTGGGAGCCGCCATTGATGACGTTGAAAGCCTGCAGGTCAAATAACAAAGGGATGTTTAGCTTCAATCCTGAGCTAATTGACTGCCCAAGGAGGAGCAGCTCTGCGCTTTTTAGTTACTAAATACTTGTAGATATTGTACGTCATTCATGTTAATTATTTTATCTTCTCTTGTTTCATTTGCATGGTTATTCAACACTGCAAAACCCAAATTCCTCTTCCAGGGTAGGGCTGAACAATATACTACATACTATACATACTATCCAAATCGCAGTATGGCCAAGTGAAATATACAAATTGCAGGAGCTGCAATTTCTGGATAAGGGTAAAATGTGTAAATGTAAATGTATAACACTAACCCTTTCTCAAGATGTAACAAAACATGTTTGGTTTGTTTACAGATCCCAACAAATGTCACATCATGATTTTAATATTTCAGTGAAAATTGTGAGGCATCATTTTTTTTTTACCATATCGTTCAACCCTATTCCAGGGCAGGATTAATGCTATCATGGTTCCCCTGCTGTCACCAATGTCAGGGATGCTAATGCTACGCGCTAATGCATACGGCAGTAAATACCATAGCGTTATGTAATCTGTGAGCGTATTGCTAATGGGGAGTGGACGACTACGCTTACAGGGACAGGCAGGATGACTTCAGGGTTGCCAGCGAGGTCCGCAATATGGCGGTAGAGAGGCACGCCCTTCTCTGCTGCCCCGGCCTTGCACACGGCCAGAGAGACACCCAGGATGGCGTTAGCACCAAACTTAGCTGGGGGAAGGAAAAACAAAACCATACCATGTTATAATTAAAAACACTATAAATTAATAACGTATATATATGTCCATGTTTGTCCTTTTTTAAAGGGCCCCTATTTTACCACCAGGTGTGAGTGTGATTCGCCTTTACAAGCCGTTTAAAAATTGTAATGCGACTAAAATAGTCATTGTGACATCACAAGTGGGAGTGTCCACCTAGATGTATGCTGGCTAGATCAGTTTACCAGTCGGCACAGTCCACTGGGTAGGCTTCACTTGGTGGAATAATAGGGTCCCTTTAAATAATTAATATAAATATAACAAGGAAAGCATCATGGCATTGTTACGGTGGGATAAACAATAGAAAACTGTGGCTTACACTTGTTGTCAGTGCCATCCATATCCAACATCAACTTGTCCACCTTCTCCTGCTCCAAGACACTTACTTTCTGGAAACATACATGGACGTGGTGAAGCGTTACACAGACATATCTTTATATTATTATTGAATGTAATTGAACATTAACATTTGTTCACAAAACAAAACACCACACACCAGGCATGTTATGAGTAGTAATCACAGCATCTCAGGGTGACACAAGGCGTGCTACTAGGCTGTGTGCTAGGCTATATTGAATGCTCTTTGAAACAGCCAAATGCTATATAAAATACTTGCAGAGTAGCATGCAAAACAGCCTTTGCTTGTTTGTTTGTATGGCTATGGCTCAAGAACTTACCGTTTACCTTAAAACCTTCACAGGGAAACACATTTGCATCTGAACATATCTTGTTAATTCCCTCTCTCTGGAATATTCGTTTTTCATTAGATTTCAAAAATGTAAAAAATGCTAATTATGTTTTGTAAGTCCTACGCACAAGTCACAGTAAAACAATAAATGGTCCTACCTGGCTAACCAGTGCAGGCGCAATTGTTTTATTGATATTCTCAACAGCTTTTGAGACACCTGCAAGGGACAAGCAGACCATCACTCACTGGGAAACAAGACGGCCATGCAGGGCAGGCAAAACAGACAAGCACAGAGCTCATTCACCTGGTTCAACTACAGATTATGTAGTATAAATATTTGATATACAAAATAAATATTTTGTATGTATGTATATTTTTATGTTTGTTATTTTTTATATTTGATGATTTGAATTTATTTCCTTACATTGTAGGATTCTAATGTATTTTTACATGAATTTGTTAATCTGTGTGAAAGTTGTGATTGTCTGTTCATGCTTGCCAGGGTTAGTTAATCAAATCCAAACTCTAAACCAACTCATGCTGCTTTTGCACAGCTGTGTGTTAAAGTGAATGTCTTCATCATCATCAACACCCCACCCCCTTACATCACACTTATTTACCTGGTTACACAAAGCAGGAGCCAAAAACTCATTTACATATTTTACAGCCCTTTTGACTCCTGACACCGGACCATGAGTTGGAGACGGACAGAAATAAAATATAATGAAAAGTTAAAATATTGATGTAGATCTTGGCTCGCTTGTGATAAACGTTAACCGAGGAATGCAGGTGACTGGGGTAAAATATAAGGGAAAATAAACAGAAATGGCATTGCCTTTGCCCAGGTAGCGTGTCTTGTCATTGTCACGGAGCTCCAGGGCCTCGTAGATGCCAGTGGAGGCGCCGCTGGGGACAGCGGCCCTGAAAAGACCTTGGAGGAACACAGAGGGTTGTAATGTCACTTCCTGAGACACTATGCCTTGTTATAGGTGCATGGATCCAAGATGGATGGATGGATGGATGGATGATGAAATGGCCATATTACCTTCATTTTATGAACCCCCAGTGGAATATCATATTACACTGGAAATAATATAGTGGAATATTGTATATTACTAGAAATTATATAGTGGAATATGGCATATTACAAAAATAGAGACGCATATATATTGCTGCCATTCAATTTGTCTAGAAGGATGAACAGATTGAAAAAGAGAAGAGAGGGACAGAGAGACTGGGATGAAAGAGCGGAGTCATCCACATCCTTTGCTGTTACGTAACAGAGGTTGACACGCTGCCAACTGAGCATGTGCAGTAGCTCAGTGGAAGAATACTACGCCACTGGCAGAGACTTACCATTCTAACCTTCCGATGGGGTTTGGGGGTTGTACAAAATCTATTCTATTTACTCGTTTTACTGGGCGTGTGACTTGTATGTCATCAAGTCACATCAACTAATCAAGAAATCAGCTGTATGTGTATGTATGTTATAAAACTGTTATAAAACCATATACACTGTACAGTTCCATCAATCTCTATTCTATTAAAATATCAAATACTATGCAGTAACATGTCCTCTGTAGACTTTTAGCACACAAGTCATGTAACCAGGCAAGCAGGTTATGTAACATGATATTCATTAAGTTTGGTTAGGATGCAATATCCAATAAATTACACCAACACTGTTTTTCTACAAAGAGGATTAAAATAACTATTAACTAGGGGAAAAAAGGTACCAATACTGTACATAATGGCACCTAGGAACTGTTAGACATAAATGAAAAAGGTTTTTTGTATACATTATCATCTCTTTACCCCTTCCATTTCATTGGCCATTCAAATCGCTTCATTAAAATTCTCAGGACATTCAGTTGGGTTGAGCTGTTGCTTTGTTTAAGTTCACAGAGCAGAATTACAAAAAGAACGATAGCCAAACTAACGTCTGTCCCCATTAGTTGGTTTAGGTAATCAAGTTCAACTTAACTTAACATATTGATGTGACCAGACACTGCCCTGGTGCTTGATGCCCATGGGTTTTCCACACCACAAGGGAAGTCTTGTTTAAAAAGCACATCTTCATTAGCACTATATAGTACTAATGGAATTATACATATAGCTATTCCTAGTTATAACTCCCAAAAGGAACTGAAATGCAGCTGGTAATAAATATGGTGTATCATTACAATTTGCACCATTAGTTTAAGTTCAATTAAATCTATGGCCTTGTATCTAGCTACTAGCTTTGAATGAATTAGGTAAGCTACAATGACTCAGAAATTCTAGCACATCTTGCAGCAACAGTTGTCATGTAATTGGATTTCCCCATACTATGATCCCTTAGTTACTCTATTTTTTCATTAGCACTGCAGCATTAACCTAACGTCAGAGGTAAGGTTGTTAGACAGTGTCCTTTCAGTGACCTTAAACAAATGTGCAATTATGTATCATCCTCTCTAATGTATTATTGTAGTATTTGTTACATTGAAAATGCAGCCTGCTACTCTATAGCAAGCACAGCCGTACAGTGCAGTACAGTACGTACCCTTCTTGGTGTACAGGTCGACCTCTACCGTGGGGTTGCCACGGGAGTCGAAGATCTCCCGGGCATGGATCTTGAGGATGGACATGATTCTGGATCTAGAGAGGAACCAAGAGGTAGCAGACATCAGAAGCCTATATGGTTGAGGCAGGCGAGAAGGGACGCTGCTGCTGCTGCATCCGCTGTCCTGCGTAGCAATTAAACAAATGGAAGCTACGGACCAGACCAGTGACTCGACAAAAAAGATGTAATAATAAATAAATAACTTTTTTTTTAAATACATACACGTTTAGATACCAACTACACGTTTAGACACCAGGTATTATCCTATGATGCGTGTCAGAGTTGGTGGAGTCTCTTGTGATGAGGATGTCAACGCCAGTCAGTCAGTCAGTCAGTCAGTCAGTCAGTACCTGTGAGGAGTGGTTCAGGTAGCAATGGGCTCTTTTGGCTAAATCCTAAACGTATTGACTTAATAAAATCTACACTCAAATCTTTTTGTCACATCTTTTATCATTCATGCAAAATGAGAAGAGATTAATAAGTAACAGCAGAGACAATGACATTGAAGAGGTAACAATAGAGTTGAGTAACTTGAGATTTGGATTTGTTTTGTCCTAGTGTCTGTTAGTGATATCCCATGAGAGCGAGTCGTGGTCTAATCTCAGGGAGCTGGGGCTTGTTATCTGGCTATCTTCCTAAATTCAGCACTTGGTGTCTGGGGAGGTTTTAAGATAAACTTGTATTTGGCACTAATATGTGGTTTTATTTTTTCTCCTATTGTCTCTCTCTGTCCTGAGCTGCTATTCGACGCATTTTAAAATACATGAATGAACATGAGCTCAATTTCCTGCCCTATAGAGTTGAGGGTCATCACCCGTTGTTGAAACGTCTGAGGGGAAATTTACCAGGATGCAAACGTGAGTAAACGAGTACCCGTCAAGCAAACCATAAAGGATTCAAAAATACAACATTTTAACAATACGATTCGATTCATAGCGCTACTGTGGTGGTTTATTAAAGGAATCACACATCTCAATAGCAGATTATCTAGTTTGAACGTGTTTTTTAAGTTGGCGCACTTTCCAAATGCGTACATAGGCGGAAACTATCGCGGACTTTTAAAAGGCGCTTACAAAACGAGTACTCGTTGAGAACCGTACATTAGTATTTCGTGCATCCCGAGTAGCTACAAAGCAGTGGGGATCTATTACCATAGTACACATTGGTCTCACACGCCTCCGCTGTCAAAACACGACATTGTAATTGTATATTTGTTATAGTACAGCAGAACACGGTACTAAGCTCAATGGAAAAGTTCCTGTCACTCTTTATTGATTCTCTCCTGTTCAAAATGGCAGCCAAGATAATGAACCCCCAACCTTGGACGCAATACAGTATTACAGGTCTAGAGGGCAAAGTTGATAGTCATTCCTATGCCCAATGACTACACTTACATAACCTGGTTTCTATGTATTACATGAAAATGTTAGTTCTTGTCAAACGCTACATTAGGCTACTCAATATAGAGTTGCGATGATGCCTTATTAGGCCAATATCTATAACTATCCTTGTATTAAATTAAGATAAATTATAAAATCACTTCCAAGACAGTCCCACAGAACAGCGTCGTGCAACTGGTTGCACATCACATACTGTGACTCGAGTAATAGGCCTCTGACAACCAAGTACGACTTAAAATTGTACAAACTGCTTTTATTTTATAAATGACCAGAGTCCATCAGTGTAAGAAGCAACTAGTTTGTAGTTGGTCTGCAACTTGACGCCATCCGTCATACTGCATTTCTAAATGGGGTGACATCTCGCCAGCTGACGGCCGGGTTTAAAAATAGACAGAAGCCTTTCGTGCGAGCCACAACCACCGTGCCATGTAATTGCATTTCGAAGCGTTTTAAGTAAAAAATAACAGTAAATATGGCCGCAAGGACAAAGATATCTAAGGTCATTGTTGAGAATGCGAAACAGTGCGCGGTATAAATAAAGGAAACGTCAAAAGTACGAAGTACAATCAATGAAACGCTAGTCTTGTATATGTCACCTTCTTGGGATTTCACAAGAGCACAAGTATATCGGAATGACATTATGCTTACCTTTCTGGCCTAACCGTGCGCAAGGGAAGTGCTGTGGTTCTCGTGCGGGTGGGCAGAGAAGGCGCTTGTGACACTCTCCGGCCTGATAAGAGCTCAGAAGCAGGAAGAACTAGGAGCGAGCCGTTCTCGAATGTGATTGGCTGGGAGAGACTCACGAGGCAGCGGAGTGCGAGGAGGGCTGCACGTTCACCAGCAGCATCACGGGGAAAAAAGTCGTGAAGTGTACGCTTTGATTGCTAACCACACATTCAATGACCAAGGTACATTCATTTAATATTTATGTGAGGGGGTCTGTTCTTTTGAGTATTTCACTATTCGGGGTCCGAATAAAGCACGAGTGTCAAAACGTGGAACATAATGACGCAGAGCCTACGTGCAGAGTTGCAGACGTCTCTCGGGCGCGGTGGTCCATTATTTGTCACATGGCGTCATTGGTCACGTTTCTGGTACGATTCATTCTCCTTTACATCCATGAGTACCGCACACTGATATAAACAAGAAGCGTACGTTGGGTAATGAATATGCCAATATTAAATATTGTTCATGTTTGTGTATCGATTTAAATCAATCTATTAATGGGCTATAATTAAACGTGGTTAATTAACCTAGCACTCATTAAATGCGTAGGTCTACCTATCTAATTACGTATACACGTTAATTTTCAGGACAGAATATTTGTTAAATAAAACTCGAGTCTAAGTCATTGAAATAAATCAAAATTCTTGTGAATACATCTTAACGTGACTAATGACGAAATTGTCTGAAATGCCGATACTCATTATGACTAGGCATAATGAGTATAGGCATCATGAATAGGCCGTTTCCTACTAATGCAGCTACGCAGTGGATACTGTCCGCTGTAGGAAGCTTGTCGCAGTGACCTTGAAACAAGTATGATATACAGGATGTGTAGGCTGTGGTCGACTATGGCTGTGTGCCAAACGGCTAATGCTGCATATTCACACCGAGATCTATTGCCTCCAAAGTATTCTGCCTCGCTAGACAGCAAGGCATCAGGCAACTGCCTTCAATTTGGGACACCGCCTATTTCCGTCAGAATTTTCCTCTCCTTCCGCTATCTGCGTGTTACCTTTTATTTATTTATTTTTCGTCGCCTTCGTTACGTCAAACAACAACCTCCGAGGTAGCAACCTACACAGTGATTTTTATGTGCCGTTTCTTTTGCGGGGGTTTTGCTCTTTTAATGCCCCCCCACCCCACCCCACACACACACAGGGCACTGTCGCAGCATCTCAGAATGATAATGGGTTCAGCCAGACCTTCTTCTAAAGGAGGTGCCTGAAAGGAGGTGTGGAGATAGGTCTGACTATGCGAGACTACTTTGAAAGAGATCCAACGTTTTGTACAAAAGAAAGATCCAAGCACGCCACCTGGTGTACATCGCAAGCTCTAGCAGATTGACTGCTATTGTTCATTGTACAATACAGTAAAACATTGTTTCTCAGTTTGATTTTATATGATACCATTAATTATTTCATTGTGTAAGTCATCACATGGACAATAGTCCATTCAATTGTCAAAATCTGTCAGGCTACCATGAATATCATTTCAGTAATATGGATTTCCTTTATTGTAGCACTCCAGCTTTACTGTATTGTATTAATATAAGGAACATTTCTAGGGTCCACGGCCATACTGACAACACAATCTTAACATTTTGACCACCATTGTTAACACAATGCCGAAGCAACTTGACCTTATATATACGTATTGGGTATTGACCTTTTATATGAGACAATACGTTTGGGTGAGTTATGACCTTTTGCAGGTGCGTTATGGTGTTGTGCTGTACCATATAAGCTATTCTGACAAATGCACCTGAGGTTTGAGAATGTTAACACTGTTTCAAGAAATGAGCCAAAGCAATTGAGAAATACTGTATATTGTATTTTCCTATTCAACTATATTGAAGTAATGAACCCTAACCCCTGTGTATAGTTGTCCATGATAATGTCTGCAATTTAAATGAAGAACATGAGAATATAATATAGAAACAATCTGTCCAAGAATATTAGTGTGCAACATCATTTCAATGATGCATGCACACCTTTAACTGTGTTGAAGAACATATAGACAGATAGACATACAGACAGACAGACAGATGGAGGGATGGATAGATAGATAGATAGATGGACAGACATATATATATAGATATAGACATTATTATAAGGTTTTAAATGTCTGGTGGCTGGTAAACATACCTTATGAAACTCCTGGAGACTTAAAAAGTTGTGTGGACTGTGGGCGATGGCAAAGCCAGTCATTTAAAGGAAAAGAAAACAGTGAAGGTGGGTTGTGTAATGACAGTTTGTGCAAGTTAAGAGACAGGGATTAAAGAAGCTCTCTTAACTATCACACATGTCATGTGTCCCCAGCCACCTCCCCAACACACCCACTCTGTTTACTACTCAAACTATTTAAACTACTTCCATTAGCCGGGGATCACCAGGATAGTCAACACCAAGCCAGTAAACAAACCAGACTGTTTACCTTATAGGCCACAGAGTAGATTCATTAAATCATGGATGCCTACCTATGTATATTCAACAAAGGGAAACAACATTCTCTCTATGTATCTCTATCTCTCTCATCTGAATTCACCAATTTCATGACAGAGATGTACTGAACACTTCTACATCTCTGTAGATTTTGAAGTAATGGAATTGGTCAAAAGAAGACTACTAGAGAGTACTAGAGACACTGCCTTCACCACACTGGTGTGCTGAGTATGGAGCCAATACCAATCTAGATGCTTCACTCTTCTCTTGGCCATACCTGCGAGCTGCAGAGCCCACAGCTAGCACAACTGGATATGGATGTAGCAGCAGGAGTTACTTTAGCAGCACATGTATAGGTCATCAACTCATCAACTCTTCTCTGTCCTTGCACCACAGTGGTGGAACGACCTCCCGACAGCGGTCAGGACAGCAGAATCACTGACCTGCTTCCGCAGGAGGCTCAAGACCCACCTATTCAGAGTCCACCTGGACTCTGAATAGCTTCACCTCCTACCCACCTTTACTCCCCAACCCTCTCCCACCTACCCGATCAATACTTGAATCCCACCCCTCCTGGATCCTTAGCACTTCCATGTTTGTATGTCCTGGCTCTTTGTAGGATCTTGTAAGCTGGTATGTCCCGGCACTTGAAATATAACTTAGCTTGTGTAGCATCTTATCCTGGCTACCTGCTGTTGTACACTAAGGAGCCAACCTAGCAACTGTAAGCTTGTAAACTTGTTCTATTGACCTTGCAACCAGGAATACTTGTAACTTGTTCTATTCTAATTGCACTATACCTTCAGCGATATATTGTTGTCTCCCTCTTTCGACAAATGTGTTACTTTTTTGTATAAAAGCGTCTGCCAAATGCTCTAAATGTAAATGTAAATGTACA
>OMKP01078833.1:0-15552 GCA_900302375.1 Bathygadus melanobranchus
GTGGTTGTATCCTGACCCTGTGACCCTTCTCTCAGTGGAGTAACATTCGCACACATGCTATTTTCTCCGCTCCAGTATGAGGCGGGCACATCACTAGTGAACAAGAGCACATCACTAGTGAACAAGAGCACATCACTAGTGAACAAGAGCACATCACTAGTGAACAAGAGCACACCACTAGTGAACAAGAGCACACCACTAGTGAACAAGAGCACATCACTAGTGCACAAGAGCACGACGATGATGCATGGAGGGAAATGGAGTGGGGGGGAGGGGCGGGCACTTCTGGTTGGATGAAATAAAAAATGTGGGTCATCTCTATGTACGATAGTAAAGGCGCCTAATCTCCATAGAGACACAGGCTCCGCCCCCTCCCCCCACACTGAAGCAGAAACCGACGACCTCAGCTTTGCACAAGAGACAGGAAATATCCAAAGGTTTGTCTTCATCTTAATAGCAGCGCACAGTGATCAAAGCCACGCGCGTGTCGTGTGGTGGCCTTCGTTTGATGTGAATTTGCAACACATTCTCTCACCTGATTTGCTTGGCATAGTTGTTTTCAATCTCCGACCTCTCCTTGACGAATTTGGAGTACCGGTCAACAAACTCGATGCCCCACTGCGTGTGTTTCTCCAAGTTGTCAAACTGATCCTGTGGACAGGAAGAGAGTACAAAATACGGACATTAGGACCTACTTCCAGCTTCTGCGACCGCTAACACTTTACAAATGATGAGCAAAATAAGGTGAAACCGAAAGAATGTAGCTAATACCGTCTTCGCACGTCTCGCACACTTCAAACAAAAGGGATGTAAGCTAACTCTAAAGTTGAAAGCCATTGTGCAAATAATAGGCCTAGGTGTTATCGATGTGCGATGGAACAAGAATATCATAAGTGTGTCGAGGTGTTAGCATCTTAAGCATCTTAAGATACCTCTACCGGAACCACGAGACGGATGGTTCCGGTCACTGCTAGCGAATGATCATATGATACACAATTAAAGAAACCTGATGACTCTTCAGAAGTCACCGACTACCTATTAATCCACCACTTAATCTGTTGTTCACAGCAAGTTAAGTGACAGCCATCACACATAGATTGATCATGCCAAGACAAGAGTCTTTGGCATATTAGGCACCTAATTAAGATGACTGTGGCTATGGCTATATGCTTAATTAAGTTTCAATCATTGCAAAGACAATTCTGGACGGACTAGGCCTATAACCCTTCCATTGCTAACAAAGATATACTAAAACGCATAAAAACAATAACACAAAAACAATAATAACAATAATAACAATAATAACAATAATAACCTTAATATGGCTCGAACAGTCGTCTGTTTTTCCCTCAAATATTTTGTAGTCCGGCAAGCATATTTGCTGCATATTTCTCTAGCGTTGTAACGATACAAACAGAGGAAAGCAGACAGACACAGGAAGCATGTGAACGAGATCAACAATGAAGACGAGCTCTGAGGCTCAAGGGGATATTTCTATATCCCCTCATGTACCTGATCTGTTATTGTGGTTGAACCTCACCTGCCTACACGCAAGCGTACAGTACGGGGGGTGGGGGGAGTGATCAAAGACCTGGAGGATGTTTTTTTAAATACTGTGTGTTTCATTAGCATTACACGTGATGAGGGGGTTGCCGTAAACACAAAGAACAATGAGGGATTTGAGTGACGAGTGTCTTTTCACTTGGAAGAGATTATAATGTAGCCGCTCGTCAGGCATGATATGATATTCACATCAAAGCGAAGGTCTGGAGTCTGTGCCAACCGATCCTTTCACCAGCATCACAGTATCAGATGTGTGCACCAAGTACAGTGGACAACACACATTTTGGCACGAGGCAACGTGGATCTATCCCAGCCAGACGTCATCTCCACAGGAGAACTCAGTGAACCGAAACAGGCTACAATTGGCACACACATGACTACACCCAGACAGGCTCCACTGCCATGCGGAGGCAACCTTTCTACCCCACCTTCCACACAGCTCTCACCACACAGCAACATAAACGAAGTCGGGTTAAAAGTCAGGTTACCCTTTTTTGTGGCGGCACCATTTTCATCCGATTTGTCCCAGCTTGATCGTCAGCTCCAATATCCAATTTTCCCCCAAAACTTCCAAACAATTTCCTCAGCCAAGACGGAAGAAGACGTTTAATGGGATTTCCACAAGACCATAACCCAGGTGTATCCAATCCAAAGCCAGGACCGGAGAGCCCCAGAGCGCGCTTGGATTAGGAGCTGTATTCCGCGCACCTATACACTCCTATACACTCCGCTAGCCGAGCTGCAACGCATTACGCCGATCGATCCTCGGATGTCTGGACACGGTGGGGTTCCGAGAGACAAACACAACGCACCCGAGGTCGCGGCTGCCTCCCGGCATTTGAACTCGATGCTTCGCGAGGCGTGAGGTGAAGTGAGTGGGGATCGAGCGAGGAGAACAAATGACTGGGAGAGGGAGAGAGAGAGGGAGAGGGAGAGGGAGAGCGGGAGGGGCAGAGAAGAGAATCAAAACAGGAGGAGTGGGAGGACCTTGGGATACGTGGAGAGGAGAGCAGAGGTGGGGATTACTGGGGAGGGGATGAGCCCATGCGATTGCCTCTCTCAGGCTCAACTAGAAATCACCCTCTTCACTGAGCTTTGTGAATTGTAACAATTTCACTCAACAACAAGAGGATTCAATGTCAAACCTAATCGCTGATGAAGCTTACACTTGAGGCTTCCTGAATTTATGATGGTGCACAGGAGGATGGCTTCTCAACTGAAATGGAAAATGCAGCCGCAGCGCCCTGACTAAATGGGGATGTAATTCATAATTTATGAACCGTAATAGAAAATGTCAAGAACAGAGCATAGCACGGACATTTGGGATACATCTATGGTTTCTATGGTATACGCTGTACAAAATGTAACCTGGCTACCACTTAACCCACTTGTAACCCACTGTAATAATATTGCATAACAAGTATAATGTGATTCATGATTGTTTACTAGCCGAAGTCTAAAAACAAAGAAAGACAGTAGGGGAGAAAATAAATATTTTAGTAAGAATGATTTCTTGCTAAAGTGTGTTTACTTATTAAATTGGCATTGAATTTCACTATGTAGCCTACATTTCACCACACTGTTATTACAAAGTAGGACTGAATTTGTCAGGCCTAGTTTGACTAGCTGAGCTTCACAAGACGAGTGCAAGGTCAAGGGTTGTGGCAGGAGGTCGGCCAAAGAACACATCGCTGCAGCCGGTCGGGATGATTGATAGGTGGTCGCTGTCACCTGACAACAACAGTCACTTAACATTTACTGTGAGACGCGTGGAGACTACAAAAAACGTACGAATCGTGGCATGGATCTTCGTGGAGGCGCTCGGTACATGTTTGGGGAGGGAAAAGAGCAAATACGAGACTTTTATCACAGATATTAAGTCACAAGAATGAAAGGGGAACAGAAAAGTGTCTTTGGAAAGTTCAGGTTTTACAGCGTGAAAGACAACGTTGATTTCTACATACAGTGTATGTGTATTTTGGATTCTTCCGAATTTAATGTATTAGATTTTAATTCTACAGGAACATGTTTTGTGAACATGTGTGGATATTTGTGATTTTCAAAGTCTTTGTCGATGTTTTCATTTGATCTATTTGGTGTGTGACGTTGGTGTGCTCTACAAATTGACGCATTCAATTAATCTGAATTTCAAAAAGAAGGTTTTGGATAGTCGAACATCTGTTAACATCCAGGGCTGAGGAAGCAGTTAACACAATTGGCTTTTGGGAAATTGAATAAGGACTGGACACATTTTGTCCCCTCCTAAGTCACTCCTAAACTCCCTTTAATCTGATTGATTGATTTCCAAGAGGGTGGAGAGAGACTAGCGATGGGGTGTAGAACAACACAATGGCTCTCCTTTTTGTTGAAGATTTCCCACAATGGAAAAATAAAGGCTCTAATAACAATCGCTCATTGAAGTTTCCTTCCTCCCAGTATGAGGCTCTTGCTGTGGGGGTGGGTCTATGCTCTGTGACCTTGTGATACTACTGACCTTGTTCCTACAGGATAGACGGGCCCATCCCCTACATCAGAGGCACCAGCCCGGTTCTGTTTGTTATTCCAGGGCACACATCCCATTTGTTTTTGTAAAAAGTAAAAAAATTAAATAAATAAGTACATAGTGAAAAAAATGACTTTCGCCTACTAGGTTGTGGTGGGGGGCGGGCGCTGGGGGGTTTCCATCCAGGAAATGAGAAACCTCTTCAAATAACGCAACCAACAAAAAAGGTTTTAGGCTATGGGTACACAATTAATGTTGGCTATTTTCTCTGTTGATGTTGAAAATATTAAAATAATTAGCCTGCTGATCTGCCTCTTTCATTTACAAAACTATTGGGCCCGCGTTCCGGATCGGATCTCCTTGTTTTGTCCAAGCTCACTGAGGTCCTATTGACCTGCGTCTCTGCTATGCAGATGCACACGGATGCACTTTTCTCCCTGCAAGATATTGGCAGTGGCAAGTATTATGCAAGGTGTGCACTCATGCATTTGTGACCTGGTGAAGGCAACATACATAACGGTCTGGTGGTCTTACAACAAGAGCTGCGAGGACTAATGTGTTCATTAACATGCATTTTTCGCTATATAAGCCTACATTTTCCAACGATCAGAAAGCCACCCCACTTCAAGAACATAATGATAATGAGAATCAAAGATACCTTTGATCGTAAGCATGATCATTTTCTCATGTAGGTAAAGTTGTGAGTGAAGCTAGTGACTTCACTGTTTCCAGATGTCTGCCTTTCTGAATGAGACGGCAGTCGAGGGCAGGACTACTTGTGGCATTGCAGTTAACAGGTTTCAATCACTATGACTATGGCTTAAGAAGACACATGGAAACAAAACCATGTACATGTATGAGAGAAATGAATCATTCTCCGGGTGTTTTCCCTGATTAGGGCTTGGCAATATATTGACCGTCTTAGATTTTGGAAATGGTGGTATCGTGATATGGTGTGAGTGTTTTAAAGGCTGGTTTTAAAGGCTGCATTACAGTAAAGTCATGTCATGTTCTGAACTAGCTGTTCTATTATTTGCCTTTACAAACTTAGTCATTATATCCACATTACTGATGACTATTTATCAATAATCTCTATACAGGAACTTTACAATGTTGTTCTTTTATATAGACACATTTTTTAATTACGCATGCAAAACATGCCATATCGTGATATATATCGTAATCAAGATATTAAATAACCTATTTCGGGACAGAGGATTTTGGCCATATGGCCCAGCCCTAGTGCAGATCCCTTTAAATGAGTGCTTTGTGACACTGTACGCATAACAATACACACCAGAGAGATGCCATGTTGTTTTGAGTGAATGATGCTTAGATGTACACAACAAGCTGTACTTAAAGAAGAAAGACAGAAGATTTGACTCTGAAAAGGGGACAAAACTAAGTAGATTATGGAGACTAAATAGATCATGTAGAACAACAGCAACGGTGATGAAGGAAACTTCGGGTGTTTGGCTTGAGCTTTTGTGGAACTCACTTCGCTCCACTCATCTACAGCTGAAAGAGGAAGTGTTGCACACAAAGAGCTACCCTGAGTGGAGTAGAGGGGACCGTTAGAAATCTCACCGACTTGCAAGTTCCTCAGTTACCAGAGGAATCCTTTGACTCATAGAAAGGAACACTACCCCTAGCTATAGAAAGTGCTTACACGCACACACTAACTAGCATCTTCACGCTCAGACACATTTCCAACCACAAATGTAGATGAACTAACGGGCAAATCCGATAATGCAAGACTGAGTCTGAATATGAGTGAGGGCTGCACGTCACTGAGTCGGCAAAAATGGGCGTGTACGGTCGCTGAGTCGTGGCACAAGAAATCCAACCTGTTAAGAACATGTGGATGAGATATAAAGGGAGGCGCCATTGATCCCCGTCCTACAGGAGAAACCAGAAGAGTCTCCAGGAGAATGAAGCGGAGGAGCGTAAGTAGCAGAGCAGATGTTTCAGCAGAGGAGGGTGAGGTGTCCACCGTGTCGTGCAGAGAAGGAGACAGATGTCAAGCCGTCTGGAGAACAAAGGGGATCTCAGACTATAGATGCTATTGAGGAGACCAGGCAGCGTCACCGCTCTTTTCATCAAGAGTTGAATGAGTTTCCTAAGGAACAAGGATAATGGACTTAAGGAGGTGGGTGGGGGAAGGTATGGGATTGTGCTGAGGCGATCTGAAGCCTTTGACGTTCCTCCTATCTGGTCGAGCCATTTTTGGTTCGACCAGATAGGAGGTTAGAGAGTCAGCCAGACCTGCTGGCTCAGGAATGATAGCTTATCTATATAACAGTCAGCGGTAATGAGGGTGCAGTTCATCTCAATGTAGCCTCTTATAAATCAGCGTCGTTATTGACCACGGAAGAAGAAAGAACCAAGTTATATCACAAGGCTCTCATTAGTCGACTAATTGACGTCATTTTTTGGTTTGCACCGCCTGGCGCAATTCACGCACGGAGACTACAAAATTAGGTTTAACTCCACAAACTGTACAAAAAAGACATTCATCTGCAGGGCGAGCCCTGTTCATCTGCAGGGCAAGCCCTGTTCATCTGCAGGGCGAGCACGCTGCCAGTCTCAGCAACAACCAGTGTGATTGTTCTGGAGGAGAGAAGGCCACCCGGCCTGCTCCGATAATGCTAAACCCACATGTCAATGAAGACCAACTCTCGTTCGCAGTCCCATGCGACCCTTAACCCTTGTCCTTTCACGTGAGACCCTGTGATCATTATTTTCCTCCTAGTACTGACTGGAGAGACGACTGTGAATTTAAGAAAGTCCTTTCCAGTTTGGTTTACCCCCCACTCTGAGTGTAGGTCTTTGAATAACTTTACAGAGTGGCTCGCAACAGTGGGCGTCCGACTAAGAACAAATATTTGGGGGTAATGCCAAACGATGTCTTGAGCACACACAGGGCTTTGTCTGAGACAGTGGGCTGAAACAATGCCTCAAAGGCCTTTCTGAAGACCCTGAGCTAGGCGCACACACATACACACATACACATATGCAACACATGCATACTCACACACACACACACACACACAGAGGCCAATGGAGACACATACTGTAATTGTCACTGCTGGACAGTTGAATAGCAGCTTTACAACAGTGTGTGTGTGTGTGTGTATGTGTGTGCGTGTGTGTCATACAGAGCTAGGATCTAAAAAGCCCCCTCTTCTAAAGACCCCCTGTGTGCTTCTGTCTGAGCAATCTCTTTAAACTCACGCTGTGGTTCTGACTCCTCTACTCTCTTGCACCTGTTTCAAGTCATTCCTTTACCGAACTTCCTTTTACAAAGTTTTACAAAAAAAAAAAGTATTGATTCCCAATAATAGGGCGGCAGTAGCTCAGGAGGTAGAGTGGCTGTCCGGCAACCGGAAGGTTGCTGGTTCGATCCCCGGCTCCGCCTAGCTAAGTGTCGAGGTGTCCCTGAGCAAGACACCTAACCCTAACTGCTCCCGTGTATGAATGTGTGAATGTGAGGCAATGTAAAGCGCTTTGGATAAGAGCTATATATAAACGCAATCCATATACCAATTGTTCTACATTCACACATGTGTTTTTCTGCCTTCATTATCAGCCCAATACTACTTGCCCAAACTAAACGTACCCTCAAAATGTCAACGTATACCCTACAGGGAAGATCATATTTCAAATGTCTATGTTTAAACTGTACATCCACAAATATATGTTTACTTCGACAGCAACATGCACGCACCATACATAAACACACACACCAAAACACGCAGTGTGTATCTGGAGGTTCACGTTGAAACAGGCAGTATTTTGGCTTGGAGCGTTGTACGCATGCCTTGAAGATATTTATAGAAATAACACTACAGCTGCTCTGACATCTCTGCGCACGTTGGTGTGCGTGTACACACACACACCGCACACACATACAAGTGTCATATCTCTGAGAGAATACCACAGCACTGTCTGCACATACACATGTGAATGCCTGTTGGTTCCGTGGGCAAAAATGTTAATCACTTCACCTCTCTGTCCGTGTCGGTCAGTGCTGTGGGTCAGTGTGTGTCATCAGAACCTTTCAAGGGGAGGAGGAACACCTTGTAGCTTGCATGAGCAACAGGAAATCACAGTTGTGAGTCAGTTCTCTGGGAAGGGTGTTCATCTACTTGGTCATAAAGTGTTGTAAGGATAGTTTGGTAACGGACAGGGCAGATTTCAAAGCACAGTTGCCGGAAAGTGTCTGGTTGGCGGTGGAGGAGCATGTTATGCAGCAGTGTAGGCTAGGCCAACTGGCTATAGAACAAGTATTAGGCCTAGGCCTATACTTAAAGCTTAACCATAGTGTAAGCTAGGCCTATATTGTTACACTCGTGAAGTGCCTTGTGTCCTCATGTGTTACGTATTACTTAAATTCTTGTGTATAGGTTTAGCGAAGGAATGCTTATCTTTCTGACTCATAACTTGTTGCAGGTGAAATGTTATGCATCAAGCAGTTGACATGGTAACAACACAACATTTAGAAAAATATATGTCAATGTACCTGTTGTACCTGTTGTCCAAGCATAGGTGACTGATGAATAATACTAATACTAATACTAATAATAATACATAAACATTATGAATTGGTTGATTAATGAATAATAACACAGTTCAAATGTTTAAGTCGACATAGTCTAATTTAACTCTTAACTTAGTCTAGACTTAGGATTTAGTTAGGATTCTAACATTTGTTCTTCTGTTATTCTACATCTTACACATGGCCCCTTAGGTTTAAATGAAGTTGTCCTTTTCTTCTTACTTACAGTACTGGTGACCTTCATATCGAGTAGCACCTGCAGATACTCTTCAAATGGACTTAACTGAGACTTGTCCTCCTCAGCAGTCTCAGATTTAGCCGAACGAATGTTGTCCATGAAAACAAAAAACTCACTTTTTCTACGCAACATCGTTACTGTTTAGTTTTTCACAGAAGCACAATGCATTGAGTGTGCAGCGTTTTAGATGAATGTAGGTCTATATTGTAAGACTATCCAAAGAAGAGGAGATCCAAATACACAGTCAGACAGAACCAAACAAACGAAGAGTGTTGCCAGAAAAGGCTATATCCAGTACGGAACTCTTCAAGCATTTAGTTTTCCACAGCATGGGCTGTGGGATTAGAGGAGCAGATTTGAAGCCATTGCTAATCAGATTAGTACACCTTCTTGAAGCTAGTTCAACCGACCAATAAAATGCCCCTGTTCCCCCTAGCAACACGCTAATAGGGCCATGCACACATTATCCATTGTTGCTGTCAAAATGCTTTTGGATTGGTTTTGTTCTTTGTTTTCAATATGAAATTATGAAGCGGTTTAATTCTTATATAATCAATTCTCTAGATTTATTGAAAACATAATGCTTCTGTTTTGGGGAATTAAGACTATGTATGTTGGATAAGCTAATAAGCTAATAATTAAGCTAATAATGATGTTAGATTATTACCATTCTTATTTTTATTGTTCAATTAAATCACTTTGTTATGAAGTAATGGATCGATTCTGAACACACAATGCTAACAGTTACTGGTACCATATGAGCTAGTTATGCTAGAAGCCGTTTATAAATAAATCCTATGAATACTCAATAAATCGCCAAGTTGTACGAATATTAGACCCATGTTATCATGTAGCAGGGTTAGGTCGATTTGGTGAAGAGGGGGTGGGGAGAGGACGTAGTGTATCATGGAAAAAAGATAACAGAAATGGGTGGAAAGTGTAGGCTGGGACAATGCTATTTTTAAAGCCAAAAGCATCTTCTTCAGTTTAAATAACGCTAGACGTTGGGTTGAATTAATCAGGAAATGAAAGGGAAAGGTGCACATGGTTTACCTCTGCTGACATCTGGTACCCCTTAGGAATGAAGAATTCAAGGGAGGGAAAAGTCTCCACTGTGTGAGCGCGCCATATTTCTGACCCTTTAAGACGCATTTATACAGGTTTACGACATCTAAAGGCCTTGTTGTTGTTGTTTGAATGGCTTTGAATTGTTAATTTGTCTGTTTTTTTAATCTTTTCTCATTCCTGTTTAGTTTTTTGGGGGGGAATGATCACTTTGAAATGATCACTTCAAATCATTGTTTCCAAAAATGTACTTTTAGTGCATTTGTGACAAGTTTCCGAGTAGGTTAAGTCTTGAAACAACTAGGCCACAGCTCTCTCCAGAGACAAATAACCCTCTCCCGAAGTAAATAAAACAGTAATATAACAAATAACGTCAGAAACTATCTAAACTACCTAAACCGTGGTAGACGGTAGATTTATGGTAGACAGACACAGTGAAGTACCATAATCATATTTAATTAAGAAAAGAGGTTTCAGATATTGTTGAAAAGTGGCCTAGAAGATGCTAATTTACAGAGCAGAAGAGAAAGTATTGTACATGTATGTCAGAACCGGTAGAACAGGCTGGGACACTTTCACCTGATCAGTTTAGAGGAAACAGTAACATCGCCGTTAGGAAATGTGGAACTGGGAGGAATCGAAGTCTCTACCAGTTCAAATGAAAAGTACAGGTAAGCTCATGCGTTTAGAGTCCTTTCACACATGCAGCCGGGATCGAAATCTCTACCGCCAATTTCCCACCTCAAGACCTGAGGGGGCAGCAGTAGCTCAGGAGGTAGAGACGGTTGTCTGGCAACCGGACGGTTGCCGGATCTATCTCAGGCTCCCCCTACTTAAGTGTCGACGTGTCCCTGAGCAAGACACCTAACCCTAACTGCTCCTGACGAGCTGGCTGTTGCCTTGCATGATTGACACCAAACAAATCACAAGACACCGGTGACGTCTTAAGGCTGCGGTGCTTTTCAGATGATTCGATAACAATACCACAATGCCAAAACAAGTTGCACAAAAATAAGAGAGCTCCTCTCAGTCCACGTTAGGGTTTAGACATTGCTACGTCATGTGTGAAGTGCTCCAGAACGTAGCTGCATGTGTGAAAAACACAAGTGGTGTCTGAAAGGTCATCCCAGTGATTTACCTGGAACTACGTGTGAAAGAGACAGACAGGCAGACAGACTGATTGGTTGATTCACTGATTTATCAGTGATCAGAAGCGAGGGGGCGCCTTCAGAATTGTATGATTGTGACTCTACCAGCTATTTGTTTTTGTCGCACACTGCTAATTAAAGGATATCCTCACAGACAACAGAAAAGTGACTCTTTAAGATTAAAGGCTGAAGCATTCGGTTATTGGAATGAGTCACTAACTAATGGACAGAGACTCAAAATGATAGTTTCTTTGTTGTGATGGTAACATAGTGGCTCAGCGACAGACAGCTGTGCGGCTGTATTGACCTTTTATACTGTCTTTCTCACAGCATTTGTCAAACAAACGCTGTTTTGTGAGACGTATTTACGAGATTTATAGTTGAAAGATGATGCCTGAACAATAAACAATCCAACCCAAAAATAAATACAGTTTTTGAATTCAGTTTGTCTTCCTCGACCTCTAACGGTACAAGCAAAAAAGTGTTGCCGCCTTCCGTCCTCAATCAAGTTAAAAAAAGATAAACATGCAATGAAGAGAAACAAGAGAACATAGCCTAGTTCATCCTAAAGTCTGCAGCGAGGCTAGTAAGTACATAGGATAGACGTAGGGTCCCTGTTGGTTTGTGACCCCCACTGACTCAAACTCACTGACAGACAGAAACAAGTGGGATCGGGTTTCAGTCCATGGTGTCTCTTAAAATGTCAAGTGAGCAGTGCAAGAGTAAAGGCTGGGCTGTCCGGGCAGGTGAGCCGTGGCGAGGGTGTATATGACATGAAATTAGAGGGAGAAGGGAGGGTGAATGTAATACCAGACCGTTTAATGTTGAAACAAGCCTCGCACGAGACCCAACGACATGTGGCGTCGCGTCGATAGATAACAGTACTTCAGTTCACACGCTCATGGTTTTCATTCAACTGGTCTGTACTCGTGTGGCAAATATCTGGAAATGTTCTATACTGTGTGATCAACGCTCAAGGCTCAGTGAAACCTTTTAAAACCCAACTATAGCTATAGATATTAAACCTAAACTGACATTCAAATTTAAAGAAGTGAGTTGTCCGTGTTCTTTTAAATAAGGAATCATTAAAGTACGTGTGTGTTTGCAACTCACCTTAAGGCACAGCTCTTTGGATAAAAAGTCAGATTTGTCCATTCTCAGTCATTGATAAATTGTTGAACAGAAAAAAGTTTGTCTGCAGTAGCTCAGGACGTAGAGCAGTTGACTAGGGTTAGTTTAATCCCCGGCTCCGCCTAGCTAAGTGACGAGGTGTCCCTGAGCAAGACACCTAACCCTAACTGTTTCGACGAGCTGGCTGCTTCCTTGCATGGTTGACACCGCCGTCGGTGTGTGAATGGTTGAATGAGAGGCAATGTAAAAAGCTTTGGGTAAAAGTGCTATATAAATGCAAGCCATTAATCATTTACCATTTATTGTCTGTAAAAATATAATGGGCGTATAAACAGTGTCCTTGTTTTAGCATGTGTGTGGAAAAACGACCTATCCCCCTCCTAAATCCCATAGTAAGAAGTGAAACCTGCCAGACACAACATGTAAGATCAGATATCCAAGTAGACAACACTCTCGGTTGTAGTTCTGTTCCAGAAATCACGTTCTGCTTTCAGGGCGGATGGGTGAGTGGATGTACTAAATGAAACAGCTTTTTCAATTCTCTTGACTTTCTATTCATTGAGAAACACGTTTCACCACCCTGCACATACTCAACAAATCTGAACAGCAAGCATGATTAAAGTGTAAAAAAAATGATACAGACGAGGCTCGCTAATTAGAACACTATTATCCAGTTCTGTTTAGAAATGATCAATTATTAATTATACTAATTTATGAAAAAACACTTTATGCTTTGTTTATGGCATTGCCCACACACTGTCGCAGCGCACTGTTACTACTACAGGATCATTTGGTTGCTCTAAACAAATAATAAGTACGTAACACAAGAACATTGCAGTGTGTCTTGTGAGGATTGAAAACAACCTTGCAACACACATTCCAAACAAGTGACATTAGTTTGAAAACTGTAATCAGTGCTGTGCTTATGTTACTCAGAAGACACATTTTTCAGACCCTATCAATTCATGTTTACCAGTGGCTTAGTACACACTGTGACTCAAGGACTATGACATGTGTGCAGGACATCAAAAAGGTAAACAATATTTAAAGGTGCTGTTCTTCTTTGAGAGCAGAAAATAGTGGAAAAGAGCGAAACTAAACAACCAATAAACATCCTCTCCAACTCTGCTCCCTCCCTTGCTATGTTTCTCTATATTCCTCCACCAATGAGAAGTGTTGCATTTCACGCACCTGTGACTGACAGGCACAAGATGCCCTGATTGGTCAGGAATAGCTCTTAAATCTTACCTACTGCACCTTTAATTCAGCACAGTATATAAGATATTCCATCCAATGTTTATCATTCATTATTTTTACTTTCTTTTGGCAATGTTCTCCTTGTCCCGTGACTGGATAGAGAATAATTGCCACAGCCAATTGTGCAATTATTCAATCAGGTTGATGAAATGTGGAGAAACATTGCCCAACTGTTAAATAAGGTTTCAAGAATAAGAGTTGCAGATGGAAGGCTTAAAGGGGAACTTCGTTGATTTTCAACCTGCTTTGTAGCATTTCAACATGGGTAGTATATGCAAATTAACACTGTTTACCTTTCCTCCATGTGCCTGTTTACCGCGTTAACCCAACCCCGTCATTAACTCCGTCAAATGACAGAGTTGAGGTAACATTTTGCATCTGAGCTGCGCCCCAGAGACACAGAGAGCATTGGCAGCAACTGCAAGCGTTTTTCACACTGTAACACTATATGCGGATAAGTAAAGATAAGTTTGAAAATCAGAAAAGTTCCCCTTTAAATATGACTCTGTGCCTTTCCTAAAGAATTGTCGAAAAGTGTCATACAGACTGCATCACCTGCACCATTTTGGCTACAACAGAAATCTGCAGGCAGTTTGTCACAAACAAGCACCTTACAGAGCTGTTTTACGCTGCCATAAAAGAAACGCTGATAGATTGCCAAGCATTGCACAGGCTCCACGTTGTGCAAGTGCTAATACAACAATTCGTCAACATGTGGATAACGTTGAGATGTTTCTACAACAAAGTAAGAGCAAGACCTGAAACAAAATCCAGACCTGAGGAATTCGCTGGAACTGCTTATTAGCATGTCGTAAAGAGAGCCCCAGTCTTCCCTTAGTTACCTCACACAGCCTGACACGTGTGTGTTTTGATCATTTTCATACACCATACCCCCAGCAATACCTTGCCAACTACGTCCATCAAGTTTACGAACTTCATATGCAGTAGCTCTAGATAACTGACGGCGTATATTCTTTTAGAATTGCATACCGTCGGTGACAGATACTGACAGTATAAAAGCAAAATACTGTCGGCTCTATGCAGATATTGATTAACCATTAAACAGAGCCAACAAGAAGATAAGAAGAAAGATGACATCACACCATTGGAATGTATGTTATGTTGTTGCCTCCATGGTTACAATATCGGTGAAGATAGAACAGACCGCCGCTAGAGGAAGGCTACATTGTAACCAATGTGTTCCTAAATCGTTACAAAATAAAAGTGGTCTGCCGTCAGATCACGTGAAATAGCAGCACGTTGCTGTAGAAGATGGAGACGAACAGCCCATGCTGTTCTGCGACCATCTGGTGAATCACGTTCGCTGTTCAGAACATATACGAACACGGCCAGCGTGATTGAACGTGAAACATTAAACATTACATACTAAACCCCTGACGTCCGCTGGCGTCTTCTGGGAAAGGGGCGTGGGCCTATGCGCCCTACGCTTATCGGCAGTCTTCAAATTAACCTTGTTATTATTATTATTATTATTATTATTGAGAAGAAATGAGAGCTACAGCCAATGGAGATGGTGAATTTTCACGGTCTGGCTCAAGCCGCAGTTTGAAATGTTAACGTGCGGGTATAACATGGAGGTCAGCTTGACCAAAACAACGAACACGCCTCCTGATTTGACTCGTAATGGGTTTACTACGCACCGAACAGCAACGGTTTGGTGTAAAAACAACAATATCACCCCCACCGAGTGTCACCGCCGTACATTATTCATGTGCATGTCACGGTTAATGGAGGGTTAACGTGGACCAGCACGACACTTGTAATTAGGCTATTTGGAGACGTTTGGTTTGCGTTCAAACATCATCTCGGCATAAAAGCGCAAAATCAATGCACTTACCCATAGCTCTGACCCCCAGCTCATGGTTTCAGTACAATCTCCTTGTAATAATCCACAGCGAGACGGGTTGTTCAAGGTGGCGACAGAGGCATATGTGATCTGTCTTGCGCCTGGTGCGTATTCGCCTCTTCGCGGGCGTTTTATTTATTTATTTAGTTTGTATCTCTATGGTTGTAGTCCTCCTTTTTCAACTCCTCATTATGCCTGATACAAGATGGAGCTGCGGCATAC
>OMKP01078834.1:0-20237 GCA_900302375.1 Bathygadus melanobranchus
AAGGTCTACGCTGACATCATAGGTCAGTGTGTGTCTGTGTGTGTGTGTGAGAAATATTGATTGGTGCAATTGTTTAACGGCACATAAAACGGTGTGTGTGTGTTTCCGTGGCGACGTGCAGGACCGGACGCCACCCAGGAGGACTACCAGAGCATCGCGCTCTACTTCGAGGGGGAGAAGAAGCACCTGGAGGCGGGCCGGTTCTTCCTCAAGTGTGGCCAGTACAGCAGAGTAGGACCTTCCTCACTCAGACACCAACCGTCCGTCCACCTGGTCATTCATCCGTTCATCGGTCTGAATCTCACTCCCTGTCACCCTGTCCTCTACCCCAGGCTCTCAAGCATTTCCTGAAGTGTCCCAACACTGACGACAGTCTGGCTATAGAGATGGCCATCGAGACGGTAAGCGTGTGTGGCTGGAAGTCAGTCAGTGAGACACACCGCGTGTAAGTACCATGTCGGCTATGTTAGTGAGGTTTTACTTTGAAGTGTGTGTGTGTGTGTGTCTGTGTTCCAGGTGGGCCTGGCCAAGGACCTGTCTCTGACCAATCAGCTGATAGATTACCTGATGGGGGAGAGCGACGGCATGCCCAAGGTAAACATGAACCACGCTGAACGTTGTCCCAACAACTCTGTGTAACCTCACCTGTAGTATTAGTCGTACGCCATCTAAGCTTGCTTTTCGGTCTCTTTTCTTCTGTTTATTTCCCTTCATCTGATGCTCGGTGCTTTTGTAGTGTCTCTCAGCGAGCAGGTGCATGTATAGGAGATCTATGTTTTTTTTAATGGTTTTTAGTTAAATAAACAGTGACATGATTGCAAAAAAAACCCCCAGATAAGAAACAGAAGGGCAGTACTGCAACCCAACATATGTAGAGCCATGCGGCTGACCGATGACCTCATTTCCTGTTCCCAGGATGCCAAGTACCTGTTCCGCATGTACATGGCGCTGCAGAGGTACCGGGAGGCTGCCCGCGCTGCCATCATCATCGCCAGAGAGGAGCAGTGTGCAGGTACATTCATTCATTCATTCATTCATTCATTCATTGGTGATATTAGTTCAGTCTTGGTGGCTTTGGACCAAAACGTCTACTGAATGAATGAGGGTAAAACGATACAACCATGACATGAGTTTTGCATCTGTCCACCTCCTCCTCCTCCTCTTCAGGGAACTACCGTAACGCTCATGATGTGCTGTTCAGCATGTACACGGAGCTGCAGACCCAGAAGATCAAGATCCCGGCCGAGATGGTCACTAACCTCATGATCCTCCACTCCTACATCCTGGTCAAGGTGGGCGGGGCTTCCCTACCCACGTCTCTTGTGTGTCTTAACTGTGTGCGACAGTATTCATGGTCTATGGTGCTGTGTGCACAGATTCTACTATTAACGTCCTTCTATAATCATTGGTGTATTATTATTATTATTATACATAATACCATATGTAGCTAAATATATTTGAAAAACATGGACACTTAACTAATCCAAAATGTTTATGAACCACAATTAATATTCAGACATCTGTGTCTGATGTCTGCATCTTTACTGTTTAATTTAGCGGAACAGAACAAGCTTTTTTTTTTGTATCCTCCTTGTTCCCAACTAAGTGTGTGTGAAGTGCAATGTGTTGTTAAAGTGGTCTGTTCTGTAGATCCACGTGAAGAGGGGGGACCACCTGAAGGGGGCGCGCATGCTCATCAGGGTCAGCAACAACATCAGCAAGTTCCCTGCACGTGAGTTCACGCACCCTGACCCCATGCTAATGCAGAGACGTCGAAAAATCTAATATCCTAGTGTATATATTGCCATCATTTGTGTTTGTATTGCCATGTTTTTGCTGTTGTCAAAGTACGTGTGCACTTTTAGACATCGTCCCCATCCTGACGTCGGCGGTGATCGAGTGCCACCGGGCGGGGCTGAAGAACTCTGCGTTCAGCTTCGCCGCCATGCTGATGAGACCCGAGTACCGCAACAAGATCGACCCCAAGTACAGGAAGAAGCTGGAGGCCATGGTCAGGTAAACATGAGCCGCGCCGACGGTTTGCAAGTGAGCAATGCGTCTCGGGAGCTGATGACGAAAGCCGTTGTCCCGCCTCCCCCTCCAGGCGGCCGGACACGTCAGAGCTGGAGGAGGAGACGACCCCCTGTCCCTTCTGTGGGTCCCAGCTGGCCCAGAACGACCTGCTGTGCATCTCCTGCAAGAACAGCCTGCCCTACTGCATCGCCACGGTTACCTCACCATGTTTAATTGCATTTATATATCGCTTTACATAGTGTGGTGGGGGGGGTATCACACCTCATCCGCTGCAGTGTCTAGCAGCCAGGTTTGCGCCAGGAATTGGACATTATGTCAGGACCCCCTACTCTTGTGACGAATGCCATGGGATCTTTAGTGACCACAGGGACCTCGGTTTAAAGTCTCATCCGAAAGACGGTGCTCTTGCACAGGACAGAGTCCTCCTCTCGGTCCTGGGGCAATTACATAGGCCAGAGGGATGAGCGCCCCCTACTGGCCCCGCTTCCACCTCTACTAGCACCATGTGGTCCCCTGGCCAAGGATGAGCCAGCATAAGCTTACGTAGCCACGGTGCTGGTTAGGTGTCTATGTATATATCTTTAATCAATATGTGCGTACAGAGCCATTTCTTATACTGTATTCCTCCGTTTCATTCGCCAGGGTCGCCACATGCTCAAAGAGGATTGGTCCGTGTGTCTGCATTGTGAATTCCCCGCCCTCTACTCACAATTCGTGCTGTGAGTGACACACAGACGTCATGCACCATCTCCAGCAGCCAGTGTTTCCATCCTCTCTAGTATCTTCTGGGAGGGGAACTTGAACGGTATCTTTGTGTGTGTGTAGGTTGTTGGAGACAGAGCGTGTGTGCCCCATGTGCTCCCAGCCTCTCACTGCAGACCAGGTGAAGAAGATTCCAGATTGTTCCAGTTATTTGCAACCTCAAGAACTGGAGCAGTGACATATAAAAACATGGAACACAACAGTATATATATTCATGTTGTTCAATGTCATAGATTTTGTATATATATATATATATATATTGAAAATGTATTCCAACATTTTGTAATCCAGGTTGAGAGTCAATGCTAATTAGAGGACTGAGAATAGTGTATATTCTGGAATAACGTGTGTAAATAATTTGTATAATTTCATTAAAAACGTTTGCATCTTGTTTTGAACAATTAGATACTCCTGTAAGCACTGATCTGCTCACAAATGTACATTAAAGGTTTGAGTGGCTGGACGCCGATAGAAAACCGTAGGACAAGAAGGAGTCATTTGATGAGCTCACAAGGTACCAAACAAACCCTGTTTATTAGTCTATTGGGAAACAAAACTCCGCTGTTGGTTTGAATTCCATCCACTTATAACAGAGTATGGATCCAGACAATGAAGCAACGTAGGTTTGTACAAAGGCTTTATGTACAGAGAAATGCAGGCGCTCTGGTAAACTGGTTCTCAAAAGTGCTTGCGAGGGAGTCATGTTTTCATGTACAGAGCTACATGGTAGAATGAGTAAAAAAAAAAAAAGTAACAGCTTGGGGCAGTTCAGTTAATACTATTTACAGATTACTAATGCTAGGAGTGAATGTGGCGGTCACACGGCTGCTGACTGTTCTGCCGGACATGATATTCAAAAGAAGCCAACGAAGGAAGACGTGAGTGATAGGCACGCCGTGGCCACCAGAGAGCTACCCGTTACTCAGATAACAAGACCAGCCGTTCAGCCTGTCCCATTCAGAACCCCCGAGGGACTCGCGTAGACAAGAGCCTGGAGAGAGACTGGAATGGAAAGAGGATGTCTGTTCATCGTCTGTGGACTTGACTCACTTCTTGGCCTTGCCCTTTCCCCTGCCTTTGCCTTTCCCAGAATCCTCAGCTTTAACCTTCTTTGTCTCCTTGGAGGCTTTCGCTTTAGCCTTTTTCTGCTGCAGAGAGGAAGGAGAGAGGGGCAGGAGTTTCAGTCACAGGAAGGACAATGGAAATATCTGCTCTTTAGATTAGCTGCGTTCCTTGTGTACTGTACAAGTTAAATATGCACCTTATATATTTGTTTCATGAGCACTTAATTAAACGGCTTGTTTAAACATGAATCTGCCCAGGGACCGCTGATGAAAATGGGCCATCATGTATTGTCCTAGTCAAATAAACATAATAACTAACCAAATGAACAAATGAACAAATAAACAAACGACACTAAATAAGCACTCTGCCGCTGATCCGCCCGCTACTACAACATGGGCCTCTCCAGCCAGCTCTTACTTTGATCATGCCGTCCAGTAGGTTTTCTTCCTCCTCCTCCTCCTCCTCAGCTGGCACTTGCGAATCCATCTCCTCCCCAGCGAGCTCTCCCTCTGCGCCCCCCGCTGCCCCCCGACGGCCCTTCTTGACCGCCTGCAGGGAGTAGGGCGTCAGGTGGACCTCCCGGTTATACGCCCGCGTGAACGCCGCCTTCACCTGAGAGGAAGACATGGCCGTTATGCACTTGTTCTGCACTTGTTCTGCACTTGTTCTGCACTTGTTCTGCACTTGTTCTGCACTTGTTCTGCACTTGTTCTGCACTTGTTCTGCACTTGTTCTGCACTTGTTCTGCACTTGTTCTGCACTTGTTCTGCACTTGTTCTGCACTTGTTCTGCACTTGTTCTGCACAGCATTACGTGGCTTGTTAGCATCATGTATGTCGACACGTTTTACACACTTGTATCTATACACGGCACATGGCGTGCGTGCACATTTAATGCTAGCATGATGTTACGACATGGCGCCGGTGGGCGCTCTTACCTTGGAGTCCAGCTTGGAGTAGGGGTCTGGCTGCCCCCCCCACACGCTGACCTCCATTATGTTGTCCACGTCCTCCCTGATGAGCTGGTAGTCGTCCAGCAGCTGCACGGCCTGGCCCGCCCCCTCGGCCCCCTGCCTCTGCAGTGGGCTCAGTAGCGCCCCCCGCAGGTAGGGCAGGTAGTCCAGATTCACTGCCTGCTTGCTGCTCAATGTTCTGGCAGAGAGACGAGCATGTTCACTAGAATGATTTACAATGTGGGCCCCCTCCCCTGCCTGCTCCATAATGCCCTGTACATCCCCCACCTTAAGCTCATGTGCGAGGCAAGCTCCTGGATGATGCGGGCGTGTTTGTTGGTGGAGGAGAACTTGCCCAGCCAGCTGGGGAAGGTGGGGAACTGGTTCATGTAGCCTCTCATCAGCTCCCCTGGCAGCACGCTGGCGTACACCGCCTGGGAAACAATGACATCATGACGCAACACCTCTCCACATCTCGGAGGCAGGTGAAAAGGCTTACGCAAATGTGCTATGCAAAAAGGTTTCATGTACTGCAAAAGTTAGAAGGTAAATGTAAACTAAAGGAATAAAAAAGAAAGAAGGCCAATATTGAATTTCAAAAGGTGTCATAATACAGTTATGTGTCATTTTCAAATTTGGTCGTGTGTGTGTGTGTGTGTGTGTGCGTGCGTGTCTTCACCTGCGTGGGCAGCAGGGACCAGGTCTGTCTGGAGCGGATCTGTCTGTCCACCAGGTCTCCGTCACAGATGGAGTCGGCCGTCTTGCTGAGCAGCACCAGGTGGGCCTTCATGTTACCACTGAGGGGTTGTTGGAGCAGAGAGAGTAGTACTTGATCACCGTTATCATCATCATCATCATCATCATCATCATCATCAGACACGTTTACAAGACGTCTGAGGTAAGCACAGTGATGATGATGGTCCATGAAACGAGGCTTTATACAAGAGATCCGACATACTTAATGACTTTAACATTTAGAATAATGTGGTCCCGTCCATCCATCTACTGTAGAAACAAACATCTACATCATCATCTACGTCATCGCCTGAGCGAGCGCAGCCCTTTGCTCACCCTGCGGCGGCAGGTCTCACGTGCACGTAGTTCTCCTGGACAAAGAGCGGCGCCAGCGAGTAGTCGTGGAAGAAGAGGTCGGACTTGTCGATGAAGCTCATGCGGTCCGTCTCCTCGCCCTTGGAGAAGACCTTGCGGCACACGTCGAAGGGCCCCAGCTTCATGTCCTTGCGGGCGCTGCCCGCGTCCAACTTGCACTGGTCGTAGGTCATCACCTTGTCCTTGACCGACCACATGCACAGGTTGTGGAGCACCTGTGTGAGGTCGGGGGGGTGAAGAGAAAATGCTTGAAAATGTGCTGGATTTCGATTTGCTCGGGAGGAGAGAGTTTGGTGAAGGATACGACGCTATGCATTAACGACTAGTCCCACATCCCCACCGAGGAGATGAATAGAAGGTCAAATAGATCTAATATTTCCTAGACATTTCTCTTACCTGCCGGATGTCCTGATTGGACGCTAGGATGATTTCGTTGAGCGCTGGCGGTGGGATTTTGAGGCCCTCTTTGAAGGCGATGGACATCATGGCTCCCTGATGGAGAGATCGAAACACAAGGAGAGAAAGCAGACGGAATTTGAATCTGGATGTGAATGTAGCAGATCCAATAGTTCGATTCAATAAAAGAGTGCCCCAAGACCATGCACAAACGTACAACCTAAACGCCCTGAGCTACTGGTGTTAAGTAGCCAGCATGTGATCCAGGTGTCCATTGGAGCCGGGCTCCCTCTCACCTTGATCTGCTCCACTCTGGGTCTCTGGAAGCGCAGATCAAAGCAGTAGTTGGCCAGGGAGCGGATCTTCTGGTGGTTGCGGTCGTTGCACATGCAGATGATGGGGATCTTGGAGCTCTTAATCAGGCCGATCATCTCCTGAGGACAGCCAGAGGGGCAAAGGGGGTCAGAGGTTCTTCCTCTCCGCTGGAAGTGCAGTGGTAAAGTGTTCATCCCCTCACCTGTATTCCTCCTCGGTCCTCGTTCCCCGCCATGCCGTCCACCTCGTCCATGATGAGAACGTGTTTACTGCTCACCGTCTGAGACGTGCCTGGACGGTGCAAACACGCACTTAAAAACCAGGAAAGTCAACTTTCGGTTCAACTTTTATCTCACTACAATCTAGGAAGAGAGGAATGGATGCAATTAAAGATCGAAGAAGTTTAAAGAGATACTATACAAGTGTAACCGGACTGCTTTTATTCTGTAAAGATTTAGTGCTTTGCATCCATTTGAACAAACGCAAGAACGTGCAGTGAAGAGTTTTTCTTCATATTTAACAGTTGTCCATCGTCCTTGGGGTGGTTTTAGGGCAACAACAATTAGTTCAATGGGTTAGGGCTAGTGACTCCAAACAAAGCAGACCTGCATAGAAGTTCTTGATGCTGGTGTTGTTGAGGGACTCTGCGATCACCTCCTTCAAGGTGTTCTTACTGCGAGCACAGCTGGCGTTCATCTCCACATAGGTGTAGCCCAACTCCTGAACACACACACACATCAAAAGGTCAAGTGAAAGTTCTCCTGTGTGTGTGTATGTGTGTGTGTGTGTGTGTGTGTGTGTGTGTGTGCGTGTGTGCGTGTGTGTGTTCTCAACTGACCTCACAGACCAGGGCAGCCGTGGTGGTCTTCCCCACCCCTGGTGGTCCAGAGAGCAGGGCCGCCTTAAACGATGAGCCGTCGTCTTTGCTGCCGCCAAACTTGGTGAACTTTGCAGCTGCAGCAGAGACGAGAGCACCGACCAGCACACAATTGAACAAACTAAAGGAGGTTCTTCACAGTGAATGGACAGCAGATGGAACTCATGGTACATTCGCTTAAAGACCCACACACCTGGAGGTTTGGCCCCGCCCCCAGCATGGTGCCTATGCCAGTTCTGCAGCCAGCGCACCAGCTTATTGGCACAGCTCTGGTCCCCTTGTTGGCCAATCACGGCTTTCAACGAGAGAGGGCGGTACTTGTCCACCCAGAGAAGGCTGGCGGCCTCTTCGGGCGCCGCCGGGGAGGAAGACGACGAGGGTGGGGTGCTGAGGCCCAGCCCCCGGCGGACCTGCAAGGCCGCACCCCTCCCGGGCGGGGTGGCGCTGGTTCTGGCCCGCCCTGCCGCCCCACGGCCCTGGGACTGGCCGGTCTTCGATGGGCTGGGGGTCTGGGGAGACCTGGAGTTGCCCTTGGACGGAGAGATCTTCTGGGCTTTGGGGGTGCTCTTAGAGGGCTGCCTGCTCTTCGACACTTTGTTCTGTGACAACAGAAAAACAATCAACCATTTAATAAAATATCTAATTAAAAAAATACATTACATACATACATACAAGTTATTTAACTCAAAATAGTGCAAAAACATCCGAAGTACCGCACAATAGATGGCAAAACAACATGCATGATTTAATACAGTGAGACAACAACAACAACAACAACATGCATGATTTAATACAGTGAGACAACAACAACAACAACAACAATAATAACAAGGGGCAGAAAACCATCATGCTGACCTCTGCCTCCGCAGCGATCTCATACTTGGACTTCTTTCCCGGCTTGGTTCTGATCAGCTCCAGCAGGCCGTCCTCATCCAGGACGGTTGTACCAAGGTTCTCCGCCTGAACAGCCAATCGGAAAACACATGATATGAAAACCAACCAATAGGACGCGTGTCGACACATTAACGTCTGTGCTGCGTTACCTTCTCAGTCTTGGAGGCTCCACTGTCGCGGCCCAGCACCAGGTAGGTGGTCTTCTTGCTGACGTTGCCCGTGACTTTGCCCCCGTAGCGCTCGATCATAGACTTGGCGTCATCGCGCTCCATGGACTCCAGGACGCCCGTCAGCACAAACACACAGCCCTCCAGACAGTTGTCCTCACCCTGAACACACAGGGAAATGATTGCATACATACCATATTCTCTCAGTTAGTGGGGGACAGTAGCTCAGGAGGTAGAGCGGTTGTCTGGCAACCGGAAGGTCGCTGGTTCGATCCCCGCCCCCCCCCTAGCTAAGTGTCGAGGTGTCCCTGAGCAAGACACCTAAAGGCTGTTGCATACTCCGCAAGAACAGAGAACTTTGTTCTCTCTCCCAGGGCTGCGAGAACAGAATGACGTCATTTTTCTCTCGCAGCTCTGTTTCGGGAGTTCTCGCTGCTTGTTCTCGACACATCGTCCTGGCCGAACTTCTTTCTCGTGTCGCGTCCAAGAACTATTGTGTGATTGGTCAATTTGAAGTGGGCGTGGTTAATGCGCTTCCTCTGGCGCGGACGTGTGCTGCTGTGGGCGGGGCCTTTGAGGACTTCCCAGGAGAGTTCTCGCGAAGTATGAAATGTCCTGGCCAGAACGAACTTTGTTCTTGTTCTCGCAGCCCTGGGAGCGAGAACAAAGTTCTCTGTTCTTGCGGAGTATGCAACAGCCTTAACCCTAACTGTTCCTGACGAGCTGGTTGTTGCCTTGCATGAATGTGGGAATGTGAGGCAATGTAAAGCACTTCAGATAAGAGCACTTTAGAAATAATTCATTTACCATTTACTTCTCTCATCCCATGTAAAAGCCAAGCAAATAAACGTGTGGCAGTATCTGTACATCATTTGTTGTACCTTTTTTTCTTTTAAGCAAAGCAAAGTCCCTTTTCCTATGAATAATGCAACATGTGTATAACCTGGATCAATATGGCACCACATTACCTTGGGGAGATCCTTAGAGCCCAGTGCCCGCGGTCCATCTCTGTTCAGGTAGTTCCTGTACCCAGTAGACAGGCCACGCTTCTTCTCTGCATCCTCAGTGCTCTGGTGACGTCGACACAATGAGGAGAGAACATATTTTACACAAAGCAAAACTAGGGCTGCCTAAATTGGCCAAAAACGACATTTGATTATTCCTTATATATCTATTTTTGTGTATCATGTCCATAAGAGGGCAAACCAATAGAACAAGAGACATAACTAACGTATAGGAATATTTATTGCAACATAAACATAAAGGAGATCTACATACTTACACATTACAAAATTAACAAATAAAATTGTCCTCCAATGTAAAAATGTATTTAAAAAGATCTCTCTCTCAAGTGCAATTAAGAATGAATGAGTCATAATATCTAATATTACGAATCGAAAATCGTCGGTTTGAATTATCCGCAATGAAAGTGATGTGGGACTCCTTATCCCTTATCAAAACAGGCCTCCAATGGTGTCTTTTCTGAAAATGTTTGAGCTGATTGAATTATCTAAAAAAAGGCCAATTTGCAGCGTTCACTCACCTCGGGTTTCTTTGGGGAGGTCTTAAGTGCGGTGGGTGTGGTTACTGCAGCAACACTTCCTGCTTTGGGGGTGGACTTCCTGTCTGTGCTCGGGGACGCGAACGGCTCCTTTTTCGGGGAGATTTTCCTCTTCGCAGGTGAAATGGCCGTTCTGCTCTGCTCCTCTTTAATGCTCACATGCCCCTTCTCGTCCTTCTTCTTCATCATGGCCAGTTTGGAGCTGGCTCTGATTGGAGCAGAGGGCTTCTGAGGGGAGGGGCTGATGGCGTCCTCTGTGGCGCAGTCCTCCTTGCTGTTCTTTGAAGTGGAGGCCTTACTGGTCTTACTGGGAGACGCACTGGACCCCCGTTTCTCCCCCAGGGAAGGAGATTCCTTGCGAGCCTGGATGTTCCCACACACACACACTAGCACATTAGCTATGGTAACAATACTGTAAATTAATCAGTGGTAGTTAGCAAACAGAATTAAACTATCTCTGTCAACAATGTAACAATATATAAAGTCATGTAAATCAGACTCAACAAGGTAATTAGTTTATAACGCAACTAGAACAACAAAATAGGCCTATTTTACAACAGAATCGCTACATAAAATCGAAATCAATATCTATACATGATCTATATTATGTCCCCGCTGTGAATTGAATACGTGTCACCTTCTTGGCGTGCGGTTGGTCATCCAGCATTGCGAGCGTTCTGGCAAAGTCTTCGTCTTCGTGCACCTGTCTCTCCAGCTGGGCGGTCGGAGGGGGACGTGGGTTTGGATGCAAATGACAGACGGCACAGTGGAAGATTTAAAACCCCACAGTACCTACATACACATACAGTATGTATATAGACGAGCGTGTCTTCCTTCAAACACTGGGTCTTGCAGGGTGAGGTGGCGGGGCCCATCCTACCTCCATGTCTTCATCCATCTGCAGCTGCTTGGCGAGGAGTTCGTCGTTCATCAGGTCATCTTGGTCCTGACTTGGCTGAGAATGATTGGACAGAGAGATTTTTACGGAAACAGAAACAGAGCAACACATCGGGAAAGCTTATCAAATGCTTTTCAAAGATGGAGTACTGTATTCAGTTTAGTCAACAATCAATAAATGCATATGCAACCTTAAGATTTCATGCCAGGAATTAGACCACATTAATTTTTCATAGAAAAACTACATCTGCATAAATTATGATACAAATGTACATATTCAGCAGGTTCTCCCTTCAGAATGTGCTCATCCTGTGTGAGCACATGGTAATGAGGTTAGATCTGTTGCACACAGGTGGAGGGCTGCAAACTGGTGCAAACAAACTAGTGGCCTCCTTTGCTCCAAGGGGGTTGCAAAAGAAGCATCCAACACATTGACACCTTTAGGGAGAACAGACGGCAAAGGAGAATATAGTTGGCCAAAAAAAAAAAGCAACCAAAATAAAAAAGACTCACTGCCTTCCTCTTGGCACTGGCCACCAGCTTCTTATTTGACCGCTGAACACTGGTGCTGCCAAAGAAGTCCAGGTCTGAAGTGGGGATGAGTTTAGGCTGGGGGGCAGCCGCAGACTTGGGCGTGCTTGGTACCGGTGGTGGGGACTTGCTGGATATTTTCCCCTGGTTGGAGGAGTGTTTAACAGGAGACTTGGTGCTCTCCTTTGACCCCTGAGGGGATTTGTCAGCAGTCTTCTTAGTCTGTGTCTTGGTCCCATTTTCCTTGGGTTTGGAAGTTTTCTTCAAGGACAGGAAGTTGTCACTGTCGGAATCTACAAGGAAAGTAACCCCAGAGAAACAAAGGGACATGTCAAGTAAAGAAACAGAACGAATTGAATGTAGTATATTATGAGTGTTATTTCTCAAATGGGGCTAGGTTATTCCAGCACTAGTTGTGTTAACATTGGACTGCAGGATGATGCACATATGCATGACAAGGCTCCTTAAAACTTGCCTGTTTCAGAGACATATTGTACAGGATCCTTTTTAGGCGAGCGCTCGACCTTGCTGGATTTCAGTTTCTCCTTAGATGTTTTCTTTTCTTTTCTTTCTTCCTCCTCCGAGTCTGGTTAGGTGGTAATGATAGATCGCAACAGAGACAACAAACAAATCAACGTGTATTCCACAATAGACTATGGATAATAATTCAAACAGTGAAAGTTTCCATCATCGGGCGACAGTAGACCCTATACATAACGTGATAGAGAGGTCCATACCAGATTCTATGACAGCACGTTTCTTTCGTTTCTTGCCACCGTCTCTCGGTTTTTCTGCTGATTTGGGGCTTGTGATCTGAGAAACGTGCACAGAAGTATGACTAATTAACATAGGCTCTGAATTTGGCATATCAATTCACTATGATCAGATGGAAATTGAATTCTTGCCTTGGAAGCCTTTTTATTTTTATTCTTATTCTTCATGTCCTCGTCCGAGGAAAACGATTTAGGCTTCTTCTCTTCTTTGCTGATGTTTCCATGTTGGTCTGTCTTCTGCACTGGAGGTTTTGCAGAAGTTGGCGCAAAGAACCGCCTTATGTCCTGAGTAATCACAGAGAAAGAAACGCTCATCACGATTACGTCTGCTTCATGTGGCGATTTCGGTTGTTTCGAATGAGAATGCTGTAGATCACTAATAGTTTAACGTTGTATCTAACCTAACACCGAAATGTTGCACGCCATTTCAAAATCGTGGGAGCATCGAAACAAAACTGTCACATTTCAACAACATATGTAGCACAAGCTAAAACTAGCTGCGTGGCTCCATGCTGCAGAAAGAAACTAAAGGCGTAATCAACAAGACTACCTTTGCTGAAGTGAATGAGTGTGGTTTAACATATGTAGAGATTAGGGCAATCAAAATAGCTATTTCAAGAATAGGACATACCATAACGAACACAAAAAGTTTCCCTGCAGACTGTCACACCCAAGGCAAATCCAGTATATCCTTGGCGCGAAGCAAGAGTTGTGATAGTTGGTGTCGCCTTGTGATGACGCCATGTCGGCAGCTGACTGTTCTTGTACATGGATGTATTATGAAAGTTGTGTATCTTTCCTATACCACGTGTTACCTTAAAACGCTAAAAGTAGACTAGTAATCGTAGACAACCAACCCTAATGTGCTTTAGTCCATTGAACGGTGGTCTTTGGTATTTTGACTTAAGACATTTATATGTGAATAAATAATGTCCTATCCTATATGTAACACTTCAATGATTTCTATACTGGGGATAATAACCCCTTACAGAATTAGTCCCCAAAAGGCGAGACCTGTCATATCCAATGCCTTATGTTGGCTACAATAGTTTCTTGGGTTAACTTCCAAATTTCCAATAGTAAAGATACATTTGTAAATAAAATATAAATACCCTGACAATCATGTAATACACATCCACTCCCTGTAAAAAGTGACATTTATGTAGCTGAGAAAGTCCAAGCAGCTGTCCTGCATGAGTGCCTTCACGATTGTGGCATGGATAAGACCTTTGTACATCTTACTGTCATGAATTGGTGAAGGAACCCAGCAGTAATAAAGTCTGAAAACACCATAACAAACACAAACCAAAATGTAAGCCAGTTTGTTTGGAAAAGTGGGTGAGTTTTATTGGTCAAAAAAAAGGAACATTTATTTATCCTCTAGGTTGACCACTGTAGTCTTCTCGCTGACGTAGATGCCGTCCAGAAATTTCCTGATGTCCTTCTTCTTGACTGTGGTGGCCTGCTGGATCAAGGCAGCTGGTGATGGGGAGGGAGCAGACAGCAGTATGAGAACATGATAATGGTGACATGCCGCAGCACATGGGGGTTTATTACTTCACTCCATGCTTCCGGTCCAATGCTGCGGCCGGATTTTCTCCAAACACAATGCAAAACAGAACAACAAAAACACAAACTGCCACGTTGGTATCAAATGTAGACATGCAAAAAAGCAAAAAAGCAAAAAAGCCAAAAAAAAAACATTCAGTGGAAGGAGACATCAAGTGTGTGCAAATATCGTTGACTTAAGTCATAAAACCCACAATGAAGTACAGTTGACCATTGAAACATGAACAAAATGATTAGGACATTTGATTAGGACATTCACACATTCAAGCCATACTACTGTAAGAGACAAGACACAGCATGGCCAAAATAAAAGGGGTGCAAGCCTTGAAGACCACAGGGACGTTTTCACTGCATTTTCTAACCTTTCTGGGTTCAATCATCAAGTTCCACTACTGTTCCCTTCTCAGAAACATAAATACCATCCAAGAACTTTCTGATATCCTTATTTTTGACTGTGGTGGCTTGTTGAATCAGAGCCGCTGGAATAGAGAAAGGCTTGGGGTATAAGCAAAGTACAGAGCACAAAATCCAGGCATGGATTTACAGGGATATTTTCTTGGGTTTGGGTGTCGGTAGATACAGAGGGATGTTGTAGATCATGTACAGGACTGGACAGTGGCCAAAGGTAATGAGGCTGTAGAGTATTGCCGGGGAACAATCAGATGTTCTGGTATAATGAAGACTAGTGATGCACTAGATAACAATATTAATGAATTAATGAGTTAATTAATATTGTACGTGGTAATGGTTCCACCCCATACTGCAATACAAAACAATATAACTTCATATTCTAAAGCCCAGAGGGAGGCAAATAGGTTTCCATCATTAATCCATTCTGTGAAAGTACTTTGAGAAAAGTAAATGTTAAGGTGAACTATATGAGTGGAACGGAAATTAATTTAGTTTACAGGATTTGGACATACTTCATGCATGAACCATACAATGACGTTTACAATTTAAGGCCCTGACACACCGGTGTCTGGTCGACCATTGGCCAATGTCGGGCCATCGGTGAGAGTGCGGCCCTAGTTTTTGTGGTGTATCCCACACCATTGGCACTAATCACTTCCTGCTGATCGATGGAGGCAGTCAGTGAGAGAAATCACTGATTGGCTGTTCAGTTTCTCTTGTGCGCTGATTCACGTAAGCTGAAGTGAGCAAAGCAGCAAACGACGTATTCAAGAGGGAACGCTCGAAGGATCTTCTCATTTTTCAACTCAAAACATTCTCAATAAGTAGCTATATTACGAAACCGTGGTGAAAAATGGTAGGCAGACGCTGCTCTGTATTTTATCTGTATGCATCATAATGGTTTGTATCCCCACAGGCCTAGGTCTTCTGGCTCCTTTTTGAATGCCGAATACAGACTACCGCTACCTGCTGGTATGGAACGTCGTTTCCCCCCACGCCAAGCTCAGTGTTCAAGTGAAACGTTTTGGTCCAGACACCGGCAGCACAAGGCCACAACAGTCAGCGCTAGTTCTTTGATGTCGGCTTGGTGTGTCAGGGCTTTAAGACCAGCAGGAACAAGTTATGCATCCTTTACCAAAACACCTTCTCCATTACAATATTTAATATATTTTTCACCAATCTGGGGTAGATCCTATTAATGCACATGTGAATTCATAACAGCATTTCTACCCAGAGCAATACCAATATTGACAACGGACATTTTTACAAACCATTTTGCCCAAGCATACATGTCGCATAACAACATTTGTTATTGGACAAAATGCATTTAGCAAGGTCCAAATGGATTTAAGGAACACATTAGACTAAATAGTTTGGATTAAAGCCAATACTTTGGCACCCCCTAAAAATGTGACTGATGCTAATGACGCAGCACTCATTGCATCTAGTCACAAAACATTTACACTAGGGCTGAGGAGAGGTCTCACCTGAGTTGGACACCAGCTCAATATCATTGCCCTCCAGCACCAACTCGTCCTTCTGGGCTGTCGACAGAGAACATCCCACACCTGGGAGAGAAGAGCAGGGGGGTTGGCAAATAGATAAAAAGGAATGCATACCCTCATTCAAGAGAACGATTGCATACCATCAAGGGCATTAAAGTCAAATTTAAAAAAAAAAAATGGCATCTCGTCTTAAAAGGTTTAAACACATCTAGTTGGCCAAATTGAGGACACAGGAGACAGATATTTCTTACCAGCCCTCATACGGACACGGCGGATGTACTTCTCTCCCAGGAAGTTCCTAATCTCGACCAGAGATCCGTTGTCCTGCATGACAACGTTGATGGGGAAATGGGCATACACAGAGCGCATCTTGTACCGGAAACCCTGGGGTGAGAAAGATAATAATAAGCCAGTGAGAACAGGGATATAAAACAATATAATACAACCAAATATATTAGCCAACCATGTGTCCAGCGCAGCAATGAACAAAAAAAAACTACAGGTCACACCCCACTACTTAAAAAAACAATTCAAAATTACTTATTTTTTAAGTTAACATGCCTGGAAATAAAATAAAATGTTAAGCAGATTTAAGACCGAGGGCAACATATTTACCATGGTTACACCCTTGATCATGTTCTGGACATGACTGCAGATGGTGCGGACCGTGGCCAACTCCTTCCTGTTGCCCCACCATTTATCCACACGGAGCTGTGGAGAACGGGACATAGAACGTCTATGACATCAGCAAACTACAGTCTTCTATGACATCAGCAAATGTACCAAACATCAGGCTGACCAATGAAACAGCCCAGAACTGCATGTAACAACAAATGCACACGCCAACATATATTATGTCCTGGGACAAAGAATTTGACACGGAAGACGCTTCTTTAGTTGGGTCAACGCAGAACCCGAGGTGCAAAGTCGACGAACGGAAAAGCTGCCTACCTTCTTATTCTTCTTGCCCAGCAGGCTGAGCTCCAGGTTGATGTGGTTGAACTCCCTGCGAAGAGTGCCACGGGGCCCCTTGACGATGACCGTCCTGCCCTTCAGCTTCACCTCGACTAAACCCAACAGAGAGAACTGATATAAATAGGGTTCTTGACATTGGAAAGAATGCATCTCACATCTGTTATAAGAATGAAAACTGACAAAATATCACACATGCGCTTACCATTGTCGGGGATGTCAACAGTCTGGTTACTGAGAATGGTCTTCATTCTGTATTGGACAATAATAACAATGCATTAAGTTTGTGGGCTTCGCATATTGGTTAACAGTGTGTATGGACAGAGGGTTAGGGTTAACGTAGGACCTATCGTCTTGCAGGGACTATAGCACAGCAAGATAAAACGTGCAACGCTCGTAATATATCTTAAACTGTCTTTAGTAGCCATTTTCAGCAAACCACAAACGTTACTCATTGAATCGTTACGTATTACCATTAAAGCTAACGCAAAGCTAACTCATCAGACGTGTCCGGTCGTTATGTTCCGGTTAAAGAAGCAAACTGTAATTGCACAGTAGTGTCAACAGTTAAACGAAACACTGCTAACTATTACTTAGCATTAAGAGCATTAATATTAAGAACGCAATGTGCTTCGTTCCACCATTAAACTGGATGCTATGCTAGGCCTGGGGTAGTACTGAGGGGATGGGTAAAAAACATCACGATTAACATCATGTTTTACTACAATATACACGACAGAAGCCCAAAATAAAACATCGTTCGTGTAGTTTAACAAACCCCAACTCTAATTATTTGAAAAACAGTGATATTGTATTTTCTTTGACATAGATGACGGTAGATTGAATGTGCGACCTAATTTTTCAGGATTCTCACCTCGCCGGTAGTGGAGGAAAGGAGGAAAAAGGGACGTCAGCACGCAATTGTAGAGTCTTACGTACCGACGTCAGACATCACGAAACAACTTCCAATCCATGGAGTGTTATAGCATATACTATACACATACCGCATGCTAAAATGCTATATTTGACAAGGCGGCTATGGATAACTTAAAGAAATACATACATATGTGAAAACATAATTGAGTAGGAATAAAGCAGCGTTTGAACGCTGTTCTGCTTTCAGACCAAACTAGCTGCTCATCGAGTTGTGTTGTCAATGTCGTCTGCTAGTGTACGCAGGCAAGTTAAGCCATGGCTTTGGTAAAACAAAGTTGTTTACTAGCTGGTCGATTCTGTAACAGCCACCTTTTATTGACACCCAGATGCAACCCATATGTAAGTATTTCCAGACTATGCAATACTTCCAACAGCTCTGATTTCTGAAGAAATAAGAGTCGGGCCTATTCGGTCAGGCGTGATTGTGACATAAAGCATGTGTGTTATCATCTCTATGTTTACTAATGAACGTTAAATCAAATGTTCTACCAGTTAGAAGTGTGCATTTATTTCCCAAATGGCGTGTGCAATAAATATGGTAGTTAATAAATACATGACGAAGAGGGATGTTTAAAACATGGCTAATGGCAAATGTGTAATTGTACTTTGGTATTTGCGAGGTATTATGATTGTTTGTATTTAAGAGCGACTGATTAATTTCCAGATGTACGCCAGTGGATTAACAACAGTGGCCAAACACTCACAGACAAAGAATGAAAGAAAGACTAAGTTGCTGAACGACGATGGCCCCGATCTACAAGACTTCCTTTCAGGGGAACTGTCAGAGAAGAGCAACTGGGAAGAGTACAAGGGAAACCTGAAGAGACAGAAGGGAGAGAGGTAAAGACGTGTGTTGAGTTTCACGTTTTTATCTAGTTTCTAATTATTTAACACAATGTTTTACTATTTTCCTCTGTTATGACATTTTTTATGGAAAATATATATATATATAACACCACATTGTTAGGAATGTATAATCACATTATTTGTGTATTGTAAAAAACTAAAGCCACATATTAGCCAGAATACAACCAGCAAACTTATATAGTGATAGTGATAGTCGACTTGATAGTTTAAAACCCAATTGTTATAAAAATGAATGACAAGCTACTGGAAGAAGGCATATGTTTGCAAGTGAAATGTTGTGGTTACCTCATGACAGGCTGAGGCTTCCTCCATGGCTAAAAACAGAGATCCCTATCGGGAAGAACTACAATAAATTGAAGAATACACTGAGGGAACTCAATCTGCACACAGTAAGTCGTTTATATGCGTATGTGTGTTAGCGTACATGGATATGTATGCAGAGAATCAAAACAAATCTGAGGGTCTAGTGGTGTACGTATACATACGTACATGCATGCATACATACATACATACATACATGATGCTGCTCATTGTTGCAAGCTACCTACTTTCAACTTACCTAGGTACTTGGGGATCCTCAAAGGGGAGAAACGACACACAGGTCCTACATGTTACTTACGACGACCATATAATGAATGTGACATCTGTGTGACTGCATGGATGTAACGTCTCTTCCTCAGGTGTGTGAGGAGGCCAGGTGTCCCAACATAGGGGAGTGCTGGGGTGGAGGCGAGTATGCCACAGCCACCGCTACCATTATGGTATTATTAACCACCACGCCCTGTCCACGTTTTTCATATTGACTAGTTTAGACAGCCATAGTTCGACATTATTGCCGATGCTACATTGAATGCTAATCGCTGTCGTCTCCTTGTCTGCAGCTGATGGGAGACACGTGTACTCGCGGCTGCAGGTTTTGTTCTGTGAAGACGGCCCGTCTGCCTCCTCCTCTGGACCCGGAGGAGCCCTACAACACAGCCAAGGCTATAGCTGCCTGGGGGCTGGACTACGTTGTCCTCACCTCCGTGGACAGAGACGGTAGTCACATACTAGCATTTGTGGTACTACAGCATGCACCTATGTGTGTTCGGTTTTACACCATGTAATACCATACCAGCAGAGTCAATGCTAAAGGCTTTCAAGATGAGCTTAGTAGAGTGAAGCTGCCAACTACCACGGTAAAACTAACCACAACTAACCACCCTGATTGTGATTGTGCTCTTCTCCTAGTGATTAGTAGTTATAATAACCCATTGTCATTTATCTTTTAACTAAAGTAAGGACTTTGCATGAGTAAGAACATTATTTTAAAGAATGCTAAGTTTTACATTCATTTTATTTTTCCATTTACTTTTAAATCCACAATAATTATTACAAGAAGAAGAGGAAGCAGACATTCTCTCTCTGCCTTATCCACAATGTCGAGTGGCCTTTTAGAATCAGTGGTGGTGAAATGATGACTTTTTAAAACATGATGACGCAATGCATTGTTGAAGTGCGACCACTGCGACAGACGGGCCGTCCCAAAACAGTTCATATGTTCTTGGTTTGTTTGGCAGATATAGCAGATGGAGGGGCGGAGCACTTTGCTAAGACGGTGGCTAACTTGAAGCAAAGGTAAAGCAAAACACTTTGTTATCTCA